>CM056050.1:194249439-194346939 GCA_029574335.1 Rana kukunoris | reverse complement strand
CCATAGTTTGAAAGAATATTGCTAAAGTCTGTGTCTGGACACCGTTCTCTTCTAACAATCGGTGTGCCCAATTTTGGGGTTCTCCTTGAAGTAGAGAGATAACAAATCCTACCTTAGTGGCTTCCAATGAAAAAGTTCGGGTTGCAAAGCAAAGTACAACTGACAGGCGTTGCGGAAGTCCCGGAACTTGGTACGATCCCCAGAAACCCTGGGCTCAGATGGCAACATAACAACTGACGGACCGGACATTGATGAAGATGGTCTTGCGGCCGATGCTAAAGTCGCGTCCCCAGGAGCTGATAAGTTCTGAACCTGTCCTTCCAACCTCAGGTAGCCATCTTGTAGATTTTTAACAGCTTCGGTGAGAGATGCCAGGTGTTTACACATCTCCTCCATGGCTGGAGCTACTCCTGCAGACTCTGTCATGGCTGCCTGATACTGTCACGTACCTGGTACCAGAGTCTGATGCAGGGTAGCCTCTCTTACGACTCGGAGCGCAGAGAGGTAGGAGTGCCGCGATGATGGTGGATGGATGCAGGTGGATGAATACCTTCCGGAGCGACAAGCAGAGACGCTGAAGCGAAGGGTCAGCGACCCACATGGATGTTGCGATACCGCGGCACAAACAGGTAGGTAGTTAGGATTCTCTTGGAAACAGCAAAGTCCAACAAGCAGGGTCACAACTTATAAGCATGCAGGCAGATAGCTGGAGAATGGTCAGTAAAAGCAAGCAGGTGGGTCTGGCAACAGAAGGGTCAAACAGGTGGGTGGTCAAACGGAGCCGGGTCAGGGGCGGAGAGGTTTGGATGGCCGATCAAGCCAAGTTCAGAGTTCAATCAGGTTTCAGATAAATAGCAGACAAAACAGGTCTCAGGTAAAGGTCAAACTACAGATCAGGCAGCAATGTGCTGCAAACAGCAATGGCTTTTTAAAGGCCTGTTTGGCGCCACAGCCGCTAACGTGCACGTGCGCGCTCCCGTGCACGCGCACGCTCCCGTGCATGTCCCCGTGCACGCACGCGCCCCGTTGACACGAGTGCACGAGACCCGCGATTGTGCACTGGCTTCCTGGGAGAGGCCTGCATGGAGGAGGAGGACTGCATGGAGGGCGTTTGAACCGAGGAAGGTGGCAGAGAGGTAAGTCCCTGACAGCAGGTCCCCAAACACTTTTTATGACAATAACTTACATATTAGCCTTTAAAATCAGCACTTTTGATTTTTCATGCTCGTGTCTTATAGACTTTAACGGTATCCGCGTGTTCGAACAACTTTTTTGCCTGTTCGCATATTCTGCTGCAAACCGAACCGGGGGGTTCGGCTCATCCCTAATGGTGGATATTATTTATACCATATGGGGGAAAGTCTCCAGTGTTGACTTGATCATAACTGGTTGTAGGGTGACAGTTATTCCCTCTATGGTGTCCTCTGCCCCCCCTTCTGTTCAAGTGGGTAGCTCTATCTCTCTGAGAGTTGTTAGGGGTGCAAAAACTATGATGCTGTCCTCATTGGTGAGAAGAATTATCCCTCTGGTTGGGTCTTACCCCCCTAAGTATTTGTGTAGATCCATCATTGGAAGTCATGACAGGACCAGTGGCAGGTTGACCTCCCATGATACCAGGGATGTCTGAAGTAACAGTGGATGACAAGTAAATATCATGCCTGTTTTATAGTCATCAACGTACCTAGAGTATTTTTTATGTTTCTTATTTCTTATTTCTTTGATCTCTTTCCTTCTCCAAAACATTCTGGAGATTGGATAAAATTGTATTCTGTTGAATTTCTAAACTGGTACCTGCCTCGGTAAAATATCCTTGTTGTGGATGAACATCCAACCTAAGGCTTCTGGTTACCATATGTTCTGACACATAGGGGGTTATTTACAAAAGTGCACTAGAAATTGCACTGAAAGTGCACTTGGAAGTGCAGTCGCTTTAAATCTGAGGGGTACATCTGAAATGAAGCAAAGCTCTTCATGTGCAAGCTAAAATGATGTTTTTTTATCTTGCATGTCCCCCTCAGTTCTACAGCGACTGCACTTCCAAGTGCACTTTCAGTGAAATTTCAAGTCCACTTTGCACTTGTAGTTTGCACTTGGAGTGCAAAGTGGATTTGCCTTTTGTAAATAACCCTCAAAGGGGGTTAATCATAATTAGGCATAATTAATGGGGTACCAACCTGTGACAAGCATCGTATCGCTAATTATCCAGCCGCCACTACCGGGAAAGGAAGATGGTGCGGGCGCAAGCCTTGTTGTAAAAGAGGCAGGAAGTTACATTACTCTGTGTGAACAAAGATCATGCACTGTTGCGTGTCAAGCTTCATTCTGAAGACGGGGCCAACTTGTGTAATGTTACGTCAACAGACCCTTGATAAAGTCACGTGTGGTGTGACGCAATGCGTCGGGAGGAGCTTTGTGACGCCACTTCCATTTACGGCCGTGACCGGTAGTCCTTGTACACTATGGAGATTCTGTTCTGCTCTTGATTTTGTGGTTGTGGAGATACCATTCCTAAAGGAAAAAAGGCGTGAGAGACCGTCCGAAAAGCTGCAGTGATCCCCTGTTCTGACACCCAGAGGAGGACACAACTATTGTGCCTGGTGATTGACAATCCTTGATGCATCACTAAACCCATTGGGGTGTTTTCATAAGGTGAGAGGCTAGTGTCACTGGGGGAGGAATCTAGAAGGACATCCGCACTTCTCAAATTCCATTTGTAATTTTGACTCCCTTACCTCTCCTTTTCCCCCTTTACCTCCATTTGGTCATCCAGGAGGTGATCCCATTTTGGAAACAAAGAACTGAGTTTCTCTGTTAAACATCAGATTACTTTGGATGCACTTTACAAATGGACTTTATTTACTGAAATATTATTGAATTAACACTTGTATTCAATTAATATATTGTGATTCACTTTATTGGATTATTGATGATTTGGCGTTTATATATTTTTATTCACTTGAGGAGTACTTCTATTTTTGCACATTAGCACTTTACTGTTTATTGTGTTCAGTAATCAGCGTCACAACACTACATTATGCATATCTATTGGTGCTGGCAACACTATAGAAGTTTTGGCTTTTTACATTGTCACTTAGCACTTTAACAATTAGCACTTTATTCCACATCAACACTTTTTGGTAGCGCATTAGTATTTTTCTACTTTTTTCACGTCAATAGACAACTTCCTCAAAAAGAAGAGCAGGAAGTGGCGAGTTCAAGCCTCATTGTGAGATATCCACAAGAATAATGGTGTGGGAAAAAAGTAATTAATAGTCACATTGAACCAGAGCGTTAGAACAGTTAAATTAATTGAAAAAAAATGTCAAATTTAAAAAAAAACGCTTGGATAGAGTTGGTCTCCCATATCTCTTCATAATAAATTACAATAAAATGTATATTAAAAACAAGATAACGACTAAAATAAATAGTAATGAAATATAGTAAAACCATAATAAGACTGTCACTAATGGTAGCAAAGGGAAAGACAAATAGTGAATATCCAGCACAAAATTTGAATAAGGAAAAAGGGCCAATTAAAAGAAAATGAATAACCACTTCACATCAATAGAAAAAAAATATATATACATATGTATAGATGTTAAAGTGGCTCTGTTAATACATGCATCAATTCATTCATACCTGATGGAGAGTGGAACTGCAATTCATATATCCAGAAGGTTTCCAAACGGGAAAACCACCCTAAAAGAGCCGCTCCTCACACTCCATTGTGAAAGTCCAAGGGCTTTCACACTAAAGTGGTGCGCTGGCAGGATGCTAAAAAACAGTCCTGCTAGCAGCATCTTTGGAGCGGTGAAGGAGCAGCTCCTGCTCCGCTCCTGCTCATTGAATTTAATGGGCACTGCGGCTATACTGCCGGCAAATCACCGCTACAGCAGCACTTTGCGGGTGGTCTTAACCCTTTTCGGCCACTAGTGGAGGGTAAAGCTCCCCACTAGTGGGTGAATACTGAATAGTGCTGCAAAATTTAAGGTAAAGCGCCGCCGAAGCACCCACCACCCCAGTGTGAAACAGGCCTTATGGCGTGACCAAATATGGACTGAGGATGAGAATGTGTGCTCTGGCGTCATTTCCATCTTACTCAATGGCAACCAACTTATAAACCGGATTTTGACAGGTACGTGAATCGGTTGCTAGTTGTGGCATTTTTCACAAAGACAAATGCCAGATGTCATTTGAGTGTCTATTATACGCTTTATGAAATCCAGGAATAATAAGGAATCCTGGCTATTTCTCTAATTTAGGCTACATTAGCATTCAGGTGTAGTTCTGTAAAATAATGAGCAAAAGTGAAGTATAATTTTCTAAAATACTGAACAAAAGTTAAACACAGTAAAAAGTAATCACTTTAAATAGGATGAAATTTGCTGGGATACTCAAAGAAATTAAGGTATTTTGGCTAAAATAAAACTTAAGCAAAGGTGATTTTGAAACACTTAGTCAATAGAAATGTAATTATTTTAGCCATTAAAAGTTTAAGCTTTGCTTAACTATGTTATACAAATGTACTCATGGCAAGCAAAGTAATTTAATTTAAAAGTGAAGACCTATGAATATGAAAAAGACAGCTTACCTGACTCCTTTTCAGAAACAATGGGCCAGAATCAGGTAGAGTTAGGCTGGCGGATCAATGGATCCGCCAGCCTAACTGTCACTTTAAGCCGGCGTTTTTGTTTTCTGTAACCAGAAAACAAGAAACGCCGGGTTGGAGTTCCGATGCGATCGGCGTAATTGAATTTCGCCATCGCATCGTTACTTAAACTTAAAAATGGCGCCGGGGGCGTTCCCGCCGATTTACGCTCAAAAAATATGTTAATGAGCGGAAATCGGCAATTCACGATCTTTTTCGGGGGCGACGCAGTGACTTTACGACGTTTCCGGAAGCGATACGCGCGTATAGATAAAGCAGCCCCCTAGTGGAATATCCTATGTTAGGTATAGGCGTCGTCATCGCGTCGGAAAAAAACCAAATCGCGTCGT
Organism: Rana kukunoris; assembly: GCA_029574335.1. Classification (NCBI taxonomy): domain Eukaryota; kingdom Metazoa; phylum Chordata; class Amphibia; order Anura; family Ranidae; genus Rana; species Rana kukunoris. The sequence continues at coordinate 194,341,941 of CM056050.1, read as the reverse complement.
TTGCGTAAAACATTCATGAATGGGGACGTGACGTCATTGACGTTCACTGACAGAACTTGGAGCATGCGCACTGGGATGCATTGACACTCGACGCATGCGCAGTACGTTCGCCGTGGGATCGCGCTTATTTTAAATAATACGCGCCCCGTACCCGCACAATTTGAATTCCGCCGGCTCATTTGCGATACGCTGCCGCAACTTTAGGAGCAAGTGCTTCATGAATAACAGCACTTGCTCCTAAAATTTCTGCAGCGTAACGTAAATGAGATGCGTTACTCCAGAGCAAAGATGCTCTGATCTACCTGAATCTGGCCCAATATGTTAAGGTAATGGAGGACGCGCACAGCAATTTCCATATTATTTCACAAAACATCTGTCTGTGGACACCCTTTTGGAAAATATTTATTAATATTAAATTCAAAATTTGTTCATCCTTATTTTTTTTTAAACAGCTCATACATCAATCTTTTTTTTTTCTTCAAACAGCAGGATTTGTCCATCTACCTCAAATGTGTGGATGGGGGAATCCTCCTGACTGAGCTAGTGTATTCTGACAGAGGGGACTTCTCCGCCATCAGAATACACTGATCCGTACTGATGACTATAGCTGGCAGCACTGAATGAGCAGCAAAAAATCTGACAAGGCGGTTGTACAGAAGTTGATCACTAGATCGACTTCTGTACAACCTCTCTGACCAAATACAGATGCAATTTTTGCCCAACCCTGTTGAACCAGCCAAATTTCAAACCATGTAAGGCCGGCTTTAGTCACCTACCCAGAAAGTTGCTTATCATCAAGATCTAATAAAACATCTCGATACCCTCTAGATCACAGGTGTCAAACACAAGGCCTGTGGGCCGAATCCGGCCCTGCAGGCCATTTCATGTGGCCCTCGCACCTTGTCTGCAGCTGCAGGAGAGCTCCAGCCCTCCTCTGGTCCTCCTCCAGACCTTTACTTTCTGCTTTCAAGCAATGCATCCAGCTTTTTGCCAGCAAAAGGAAAGGGGGTGCACTGTGTTGTAAGGAAGAGTGGGGGCTCAACTTATGATGGTGGTGATGACTCTTGACATCTAATAAAAGGGGAGGGGATGCGCTAGACATCTAATCTTACAGATACAACCGACCTTTTGAGGGCAATCATTATGCTGATAAAATTGAGTTTGACATCCCTGCTCTAGATCAATCCTAATCATAAATGTTTCAGTTTTTACCCTTCTTATTTCACTATAGCTCAGGACAGCTATACAAACTTTACAACTCCTAGCAATTAAGCTTTTAAGACAACAAATAAATGTGGAGCTAGCATACCTAATATTTTAGCCTTTAGGGCACCACACCTTCTTGTTGGGTCCTCAAGAGTTGCGGAAAAGGTCTAAGGCTCCTTCAGTTTGCAACTATAATATGGCAAGTTGATCTGTGTTCATTCTGCAGGTCTGTCCACATCCACCATTCACATCAAGCAGTAAAAAAAAAATGAGGAAGGGATGTATTATGTATTCATGTATTTACAGTACATTTTATACAAATGTACTATATTAGGCACTGTCTGGCAGGATTGTGCACATTGTGTATTTGTCACCTAATATCCCAATATAACACCTTTTTATTTTTCTCAGAATTTTAATAGGTTATGTTCAGGCTCATGGAGCTTTGGGTGCGATAAAGCCTCCACTCCTAGGTCTATATCTTACCAGGGAGCCAGGCCTTGTCTCAGCTATCCGTAGACCATAGGGTGTTTGGAAGAATAAATCATGTTGGGAAGCGCAAAATTAAAGGAAGGAAATCCACATTATTTGGATGTCACATGTTACACATATAAGGCCCTGTACACACGATCAGACATGTCTGATGAGACTTGTCCGATCGACCGTTTTCATCAGACAACTCTGAACTTGTCTGATGGTCTGATGTGCGTACACACCATCGGACCAAAATCCGATCAGACCAGAACGCAGTGACGTAGAACACAACGACATGATGAAAAAACGAAGTTCAATGCTTCCAAGCAGGTGTCGACTTGATTCCGAGCATGCGCAGGTTTTTGGTCCGATGCTTTTGTGTACTAACCATCTAACCTGTCCGACAGACAGGTTTCCATCAGACAGGTTTTAAAGCATGTTTTAAAACTTTTGTCCGACGGACAACGGTCCGATAGGGATCGACAGGAATGCATGTTCAACCATGGGAACCTTTCATTTCTACTGCACAATTCAGTTCGCTTTTGATTAGGGTCCTGTGAATTTTACTCCTCTCCCAGCAGCAACTGAATGGCTCAGGCAGCTCCTGTACTAGGTCCTGAGTACAGGAGCTACCTGAGCCATTCAGTTGCTGCTGGGAGAGGAGTAAAATTCACAGGACCCTAATCAAAAGCGAACTGAATTGTGCAGTAGAAATGAAAGGTTCCCATGGTTGAACATGCATTCCTGTCACTCTCTATAAGGATTCCTCCAGCAGCTCACCTTGTCTTGGATATTTGGGACCTCTGATGCCGATCTTCAACCATCTCATCACCTGTTCTATTGTTGCCATCAGCCTCAGGAGCTCATACGTGCCTGACTGACACACCGTCGCTGGCGATTGTGTCCACCTTATCCGGTAAGAGTATTCAGCCCTTACACTTATCATTTGGATGCCTTAGTTGACCCTGAAGAAAGGATGTTTTGAAGTGACTTCTTACGCCTATCTCGGTTACCATTTGGGGTACTCAGTGGATTGTTTGATCGATTCGACACTTGTAATCAGAGTGTTCGAGTAAGGAATGCGATGACTCTAATAACCCAGGCCTGGAGTGTGCCTTTGGCCGGCTGGTAGGTACGCCTGAAAGAGGGCATACCCTGAACAAGAAAAAGTACAATAAGAATGTATGAAATCTGGGGGAATGGGTGGGTGGGAACCCAGAATCCGACGCCGACCCAGCCCAGACAGGGAGGGAGTCTTAAGTACTCTCAGACTCCTCCCACAAATTCAGGCCAGCCTCCGGCCAGCCTTCTACTTGTAATCAGAGTGTTCGAGTAAGGAATGCGATGACCCTAATAACCCAGGCCTGGAGTGTGCCTTTGGCCGGCTGGTAGGTACGCCTGAAAGAGGGCAAAAGACACATATTTAGGTGAAGAGGGGTAGATGAGCGACCAAGAAGCAAAGCAGCACGCGCCCGGATGGCAATCGTATGTACACCTGATAAGTAGCCGTTATGACTGTAGAAGCTACCGACTCGTGACCTGTGATAGAAGGAAGCCCCTGCCGAATGCGTGAAGCAGCCCTGCACTCGACCAATGCCCCGGGAACGATTGTTTCGAGCCTGCGACAACCCATATGATAGCCTGACATTCTTATGATGAGTGGACACTTGTGGGCAACTGAACCAGAGCTGACCCGAGAAGCCCCTGCAATAATGCCTAACAATGAAAGCTACAACCGGACACCAGAGCCGTAGCCCTGTGAGGAAACCCCCACACCCCTGGCCTACCCATACTGATAGGAAAGTGAGCGGGTGAGTTGCAAAAATCTGACAACTAGCAGGAGCCTAAAGTGCTGGATACCTGATGGACATGTTGACGGAGCAGAAGGACGAATCCTTTGCGCTAAGGTAACAACAACCCAACATGGCCCATACCGACACACAGAACCCGTTCTTACCTGATAGACTTGGTTAGCAGGTTACAGGCAGAAGCAAGACCCGATGATGCTGCACAAAAAAGACTTACCTTGCCACCGTCAGGACTGACGAAATCGAGCATAAGGATAGATGACATCGGTATGGCAGCTAACCCAAACCAACCCCCCCCCCCCCCCAAGTGCTGAACGCCAGACCATGGACAAGTACCTAATGACCAGTTTTGCAGAAGAGCAGCCCATAGTAACAATGCTACCAAACTAGCCACTAAGAACCTAAAAAACCCAGCCCCTCACCTACAGCATGAAGATAGAGAAACCAGACCAACCCCTGGAAAAGCTGCCTCCAGAAACTTGATTGGAAACGAAAGCATGACTGTCAGCTGAAGCCACAACACTATGAAAAACCTGATGCAGCAATGAGCCCCAAAAGTAGGTCTAAAAAGTACCCACAGTAGGGATGTCAGAGAAACAGGGATGGGTGATTCCACCCCCTCTGACAAGGAACACCTATTGCTCAGTCATGAACCAGAAGGCCTGATAGACTGGACCCAAAAGATGACATGGCCGGCAGAAATGGAAGAGCAGGAACTGGGGGTGCGCTGACACAACCTAGACAAGACAGAAAACACACATGAAACAACAAACGCCCCCTGTGCCTACCTAAGACCGCTGCGCATGAATGCACCCGATGAAACCCCAACCCAGTGTGACTGGCACGTGAGCCTGAGTAACCTGCCGCGCAGAGACAGACAATATAACTGAACACTCAGGGTTAGTGTACCCACGGACTGCTGTGGGTAATCGAGTATGTGTAATAAATGCACGTGCAACGTATGACGTATGTAAACAGGCGAGAAGATTGTGGTCAACAATCAATTAAAAACGAAACCTCAGCCCGTATGAATCTGTAGACGTGACAGATCCTGAGATGTGAGCACTAGCTAAACAACCCAGATGCAACGTGGACAAAAAACAACGAGACATAATAACCACAAAGACAACGCCAAGACAAACCAACACAGACAGGATTCGTGGGGGCAGCAAAGATATGACAGAAATCGTGGGGACAGCAATGCTATGACAGAAAATGAGGGGGACAGAAATCGTGGGGGCGGCAGAACTGCTGAGCCTGAAAACTTATGGCAAAACCTGGGGCAGAAAAGGTATGGGAGACCCGCTGAACCTGAATGCCGAGGCAAAAATTATCGGACAGAAACCTGGGGCAGAAATGGTATGAGAGCAACGCTGAGGCAAAACTAAAATGACAAAACCTGGGCATAAATGGTATGAGAGCAACACTGAGCCTGAAATGCCGAGGCAGAAATGCAATGACAGACAGAAATGACAAAAACGTGGGGGCCGTAGTGCCCAGACAGAAAAACGTGGGGGCCGTAGTGCCCAGACAGAAAAACGTGGGGGCCGTAGTGCACAGACAGAAAAACGTGGGGGCCGTAGTGCCCAGACAGAAAAACGTGGGGGCCTGTAGTGCCCAGACAGAAAAACGTGGGGGCCGTAGTGCCAGACAGAAAAACATGGGGGCCGTAGTGCCCAGACAGAAAAACATGGGGGCCGTAGTGCCCAGACAGAAAAACGTGGGCAGAAAAGCTATGGAAGAAACGCTATGACAGAAAACCTGGGGCAGAAACGCTATGACAGAAACCTGGGGCAGAAACGCCATGACAGAAACCTGGGGCAGAAATGCTATGACAGAAACCTGGGGCAGAAATGCTATGACAGAAACCTGGGGCAGAAATGCTATGACAGAAACCTAGGGCAGAAATGCTATGCCAGAAACCTAGGGCAGAAATGCTATGACAGAAACCTGGGGCAGAAACGCTATGATAGAAAAACCCGGGGCAGAAACGCTATGACAGAACCCTGGGGCAGAACCTCCCGGTATGAGAGAAACGCTGAGGCAAATGTAATGACAGAAACCTGAGGCAGAATGGTATGATAGAATCCCTGAGCCTGAAATGCTGAGGCAAAATCTGTCAGAAACGGTATGAGAGAAAGCTGCACCTGCAACACTGAGGCAGATATGCAATGCCAAATGTTATGACAGAAATCGTGTGGGCCGAAACGCTAAGACAGAAAACCCGGGGGCAGAAACGCATGATACTATAGCTATGGCCAATGCAAGAATAGAACCTGAGACAGAATTGTGTGAGACAAACACTGCGCCTGACACGCTGAGGCAGAAAAACCTGGGGGCAGAAACGCTATGACAGAAAAACCTGGGGGCAGAAACGCTATGACAGAAAACCTGGGGGCAGAAACGCTATGACAGAAAAACCTGGGGGCAGAAACGCTATGACAGAAAAACCTGGGGGCAGAAACGCTATGACAGAAAAACCTGGGGGCAGAAACGCTATGACAGAAAAACCTGGGGGCAGAAACGCTATGACAGAAAAACCTGGGGGCAGAAACGCTATGACAGAAAAACCTGGGGGCAGAATCGCTATGACAGAAAAACCTGGGGGCAGAATCGCTATGACAGAAAAACCTGGGGGCAGAATCGCTATGACAGAAGAACCTGGGGGCAGAAACGCTATGACAGCAAACGTGGGGGCAGAAACACTATGACAGCAAACGTGGGGGCAGAAACACTATGACAGCAAACGTGGGGGCAGAAACACTATGACAGCAAACGTGGGGGCAGAAACGCTATGACAGCAAACGTGGGGGCAGAACACTATGACAGCAAACGTGGGGGCAGAACACTATGACAGCAAACGTGGGGGCAGAAACGCTATGACAGCAAACGTGGGGGCAGAAACGCTATGACGGCAAATGTGGGGGCAGCAACGCTATGACAGCAAACGTGGGGGCAGAAACGCTATGACAGCAAACGTGGGGGCAGAAACGCTATGACAGCAAACGTGGGGGCAGAACGCTACGACAGAAAATGTAGGGGCAGAAACGCTAGGGCAGAAACGCTAGGACAGAAACCCGGGGCCAGAAACGCTATGACAGCAAACGTGAAGGCAGACCGCTGTGCCAGAAAATGTAGGGGCAGAAACACTATGACGCAAAACCTGGGGACAGAACGCTATGATGCAAAACCCTAGGGGCAAAGCCCCCCCGACCTGAGTAAAAGGTGGACAGCCCCCCCCCATGCCGCTAGCATGACCAGCCCCTCCCCCCCAAGTAGCCAGCATGTGACCCCTGGCAAAAAATGGCAGACACCCCCCTAGCTGCCAGCAAGACCCATACATGAACCGCCCCCCCCCCCCCCCTCCTCCAGCATGCCGCTGCTGGCGGGAGGGAGAAAATACAGCGGGCGGGCGGACGAGCATCCCCGCCCCCCCCCCCGGCGTGAACACCGGGGGAAGCAGCGGACGGCTCCCTCCATGCTGGAGGGAGAAAACAGCGGGCGGGCATCCCCGCCCCCCCCGGCGTGTACACCGGGGGAAGCAGCGGACGGCTCCCCGCTGGAGGGAGAAAATACAACAGGCAGGCGGGCGGGCGCGCATCCCCCCCCCCCCGGCGTGACACCGGGGGAAGCAGCGGGCAGCTCCCTCCATGCTGGAGGGAGAAACAGCGGGCGGGCGAGCATCCCCCCCCCCTGCATGAATACCAGGGGAAGCGGCGGTGAGAGGAGGACCCGGACAAGTACCGGAGGAACCACGTGACCGCCGGCGGCGGGAGAAGGGTGGCTGACCGGCTGGAGAGGCAGGCAGGTAGGGTGGGAAGATGTGGAACCCGGGGGGAAGGAAACAAATCTGGGTCAGACACGTGGAGCCGCCATGCGCGTGCGGGCGGGTGGACAACCCCTCCCTCCTCCAAAGCCGACGGCTGAATGGCGTCTGCTGACGCTGACATGCCACCCCCCTTCCTCAACCCAGAATCCGACGCCGACCCAGCCCAGACAGGGAGGGAGTCTTAAGTACTCTCAGACTCCTCCCACAAATTCAGGCCAGCCTTCTACATGTTTTCCAACTTATTTGATCTAAAAGAACTTTCCTCTCTGTTTGCTACATATTGGACTTTGTATCAGTCCAATGTATTATTTTTATATGTGTTCTACTTGTTATTTACATATATCACTTGCACCTTGTAATACATCTATTTGTATTACAGTTTTCTTGTATACTGGCAACAGTTTCAGCAATTACCCGCCCGGGTGTGAGCAGTAGCATTTTCTCACGTATAGTTCTTACTATACGTTTTTTTAGCGCTGCACTTTTTATTTTTATTTTTTTACACAACATGGTTCCACTGTTGGTGATGGCAGCTATACACATCATTTATTTTATAAGCAGCGCAACTTTTTTCTATATTTTTTCAACGGTCCGATAGGCCGAACACACCATCGAACTGGTCCGATGAAACTGGTCTGCAGAAAGTGAGAGAGTAGTTCAGTTTTTTCAGAGCATAATTTCAAAGTACAGTGTTCATTTAAAAGAATAGCCTTTTACAAGTAAAACATCTTTATTCATAAACAGTGCTATATTTTTGAGGTTTGATGAATTTGGTTTTTACATTTGTTTCCATATATATATATATATATACTGTATATTTATGGGGAACTTCAGAGTTGTTGCACATCAGTATAATCTTCATATATGTGTGCTAAATGATTCTCAGGGCTCTCCCAATCTTTCAGGCAAAGTGCTGACAGGACACTAAAAACCTGTTTGTTTTGGGGAACCCATTAGGGGTGAACATGTTAGTAACTGACTAATGCTTTGTTTGTTTTATGTTTTAAACTTGCTAAAGTGTGGTAAAAAAAAAGTGCAGGAAAACCCCACTTGGACTGTTCATGAGTGTCCCTGTCTCATGCATTGTTTACTGTTATATGACAATAATAGTTGAGAATGTCCCCTTTACAACTTGGTGCTTAGGTGAGGGCAGCGTCCTAAAGTGACGTATACCTATGCTGAACAAAATGGAGGAGGTAAAGCAGCTCATATTGGCAACTGTTAACCAGCAAGAGACAAAGGCCCAGATTCAGAGAGAATTGGATTCTCGTAGCGTATCAGAAATACACTACGCCGCCGTTTCTTACCTGGCTCTACGTGGAATCCAGGTAGATTTTGTCCAGTAAACGACGGCGGCGTAGTGTATTTCTCCCATCGCAATCCATATAGACGAGTAGGGGGCGTGAAGGATTTAAAATAGGCGCGTTCCTGCGGCGATCGAACTGCGCATGCTCCATTCGCAAATTTCCCGCCGTGCATTGCGTGAAATCACGTTGTTACGTCATTCGTTGTTTGAGTAGCGTCGTTTACGGACATTTCTATTCCCGAACGAGTTACGTAAAAAAAAAAAAAATTAATTAAAATCGACGCGGGAACGACGGCCATACTTAACATGGGTTACGCACCGTTAGACCATCAAAAAGCTGGTCTAACAGTACGTAAAAAAAAACAGACGTAAGCGATTGCGAAGACCGCTCGTATCTTCGTGGATCGCCGTAAAAACACATTTGCATATCCCGACGCATCAAAACGACGCAAACTCCTCCCAGCGGCCGCAAATATATCGCAGCGTAGATCCGAAGGTTTACGAAGACGTAAGCCTCTCGGATCGAAGCCCGAAGCCGCCGTATCATGGTTTGAGGATTCAAACTAGTGATACGGCGTGCAAAATTTGAAATTACTCCTGTCTAACACCAGTTAGACAGGCGTAATTGCTTTATGAATCTGGGCCAAATTGTTTAACTTTCCAAAAAGTGCAAGAGTTGACTGTAGTCCACTAGGCCTCCCTGGAGGGACTGCAGCAGTACCTATCTTTACAGCAGCAGATGCAGGCCCTCTTAGATAGACAGATGATAGCTAACGGGCTGACATCTAAACCTCAACAGGTAGTGCTTCACTGATTGTGAGAAGCTCCCCTAGGAGCAGTGGGTGATATGCCAGCTTCCTTTCTTTTTTTTTCTTTTTTTTTTTAATTTTTTTTATTTATCATCAGAAAAGGAAACCAGTCCGCACGGACCATCAACATACAGTCATAATAAATTGCATACAGACATTCCATGTAGAGCACATAACAGCGACGAGTACAGGTATTAACAGAAGTATGAACATTCTATGACATGTATATCCCCAGAAACAATCTTTCACTGTCTATCTGTCACTCATCTATCGGTCTCGAGCGAGCTGGTTCCCCATCCCATTTTCCGTATTCTGCAGTAGGATGGAGTAGTAGTAGATAAAGATATAGGGTAGAGCAAAGAAAGAGGGGGAAGCGGAGAGGGGTGGGGGGGATATAAAGGGGGGGGATTGCACGAGCATGGCAAGTTCAAATTCAAAAGCACCCCTAAGGGCGTATTTTAAGTTTTGGTTTCTGACTAAATCTCATTCCGTTAAATTACCTCACTGGCATGTGACCCAACTACGGTGGAGGCGGCAGGCGGCAGGCTGCAGTCCGTCTCCCTGAGTCTCTGGCCTTCTTCAGAGTATCTGAAGATGTTAAATAGTTGCCATGTTTCCGAGTATGCCTCCTCTCTCTGCTGGCCAGACAGGATTAGATCTTCCATAGGACTGATCTCATCCACTTTATGCAGCCACATAGCAATAGTCAGCGGCTGAGGGGACTTCCAGAGGAGGGGGACGCAGGCTTTGGCTGCGTCCAGGAGGTGGCGCACTACTGATTTTTTGTACACCTTAGGTGACATGTCATTTGCGTGTAGAAGAAAGTAGGCCGGGTCGTCCGGTACCATACTTCCCGTAAATTGTTGTGTGATCCGGCGCACATCTCCCCAGAAGCCCCTAATCCGCGGGCAGGACCAAAATATGTGTAACATGGTGCCCCTATCTTGTTGGCATCTCCAGCAGGTGGCTGCGGTGTCAGGGAACAGTTTGTTCAACAGGTCTGGGGTCCTATACCAGCGTGTGAGTATTTTATAGTTCGTCTCTTGTGTTTTCACACAGACAGATGACTTATGCGTGAAGCAAACTATATTTAGTTTTTTGTTGGCTGTAAGTGACGTGCCTAGTTCTCTCTCCCATTTAGCCAGGGCTGGAATCTGGTACTCTCCTGGAGGAGTATTGAGTAACGCGTAGGTCAGGGACAGAGCGTGGGGGAGTACCCCCTGCTCACTACAGAGTTCCTCTAGGGTCGTCAACGGGACCTGAACTGTCGGGGGGGTCGGGAGACTACTTAAAAAGTGTTTTAATTGTTGCGCTCTCAAGAAGTCTAGTTGATATTCACCATCAGGTTCCATCAGCTCTACCGTCGACCTCCACCTCTCCCCCGAGCTAAAGTGCGAGGCCTGGAAAAGGCCCCTATTCGCTAAGTCGAGAAATTTCCCGTCTTGCAGGCCCGGTTCAAAAAGGGGGTGGCCAACAACAGGTCTGAGAGGAGAGGTCCGAGATGAAAGGGAGAACTTCTCAAAAAGGCCCGCGCATACCTTCACCGTATTCCCCACCAGGGGGTGTCTCATTGCAGGTATGGGGGGCGTCGTGAGGCACCAGGGGGCTCGACGAAGTGGGACCAAGCACTGGCTCTGCTCCACCCGCGTCCAGAGTTTAGTGTGCGAGTGTCGGCACCAGTCAAGCAGTCTAACCAGGTGTGCGGCTTGATAGTATGTACGAACGTCCGGTAACACAAGACCACCGCACAGTTTAGGGAGGGACAGGATCCCCCTGTGTATTCTCGACTTCTTCCCAGCCCACAGGAACTGGGAAAAGGCCGAGTGAATTTGTACGTCCCTGGAATCCGAATCGGGAGGTCCTGCAGGAGATATAGGAATTTGGGCAGAATCGTCATCTTTAGTATGTTGACCCTTCCCAGCCAGCAGTGAAGGCCCCCCGTCCACTGCAACAACAGTTTCTTGACTTCTGTCAGGAGGGGCGGGAAGTTCAATCTATATAGCTGTGATAGCGAGGGGGGTATCTGCGTCCCTAAATATTTCAACGCAACCTCTGTCCACTTCAGGCTGAACTTAGCCTTCAGCCGGGCGAGCTGTTGCTGTGGGATCCCCACCCCCATTGCCTCCGACTTTGTCATGTTTATTTTCAGGTTGGAAAGTATGCCATAGACCCCAAAATCCCGCATGAGAGCCGGAAGAGATGTGTCCGGGTCTGTGAGGGTAAACAGGAGGTCGTCCGCATAGGCAGAGACCTTGTATTGTGTTTCTGAGACACGTATACCCGTAATTGCAGGATTCTGCCATACATGGCATAGGAAGGGCTCAAGGGATAGGGCAAACAGCAGGGGTGACACGGGGCACCCCTGCCTTGTCCCGTTGGTGATAGGGAATGCTTCTGACAGTGCCCCATTAAAGGGGTAATTCCCCCAAAAAACTTTTTTTAACATTGATTGAGGCTCGTTATGTCAAGGGGAATCTGGTGTTTTTCTTTTAGGCCTCGTACACACGAGGGGATATGTCCGCTGAAAACGGTCCGATGGACCGTTTCAGCAGACATCTCCGCTCGTGTGTATGGGCTAGCGGACAGATTTCTCCACCCGACAGATTTCAAAGCATGCTTTGAAATCTATCCGGTGGGAATCTGTCTGCCCGACATGTCTGCTGCTTAGTACACTTACCAGCAGACATGTCGTCCCCCACCGCCGCCGCCGCCGAATGGATTCGGCGCATGCGCGGAAGTGTTTAACTTCCTGGTGCGGTGACGTGGCGGTGACGTGGCGGCGTCAACGTCACCGCCGCGTCACCGCCACGTCACCGCGCCGTCCGGCGGCGGGGAATTTGATCCGATGGTGTGTACACGCCATCCGATCAAACTCCCGATCGGACATATCCGATGGAAATGGTCCGCGGACCGTTTTCATCGGATATGTCTGATCGTGTGTACGAGGCCTTAGAATCTAAGCAGTACTAACCGTTTTAGAGATGCATCGTCTCCGTCGCTTCCGGGTATGATCGTCTGGTCTGGGCGTGCCTATTTGATTGACAGGCTTCCGACGGTCGCATACATCGCGTCACGAGTAGCCGAAAGAAGCCGAGCGCTGGTGCGGCTCTATACTGCGCCTGCGCACCGTCGTTCGGCTACTTTCGGAAAATCGTGACGTGATGTATCCGAACGTCGGAAGCCTGTCAATCAAATAGGAACGCCCTTCCCCGATGACCATACCCGGAAGCGTCGGAGACGATGCATCTCTAAAACGGTAAGTACTGCTTTGTTTCTAAAAAAAAAAACACCCGATTCCCCTTGACAAAACGAGCCTCAATCAATGTTAAAAAAAAGGTTTTTGGGGGAACTACCCCTTTAACCCGAACCCTCGCCGTCGGACCCCTATAGATCGCTGACACCCAGTTCCTCATTTTCTCCCCTAGACCTATGTGCTCCAGGGTGGACATCATGAACTGCCAGTTAACCCGGTCAAATGCCTTTTCGGCATCAGTTCCTAAAAAAAGGCACGGGGTCTTACTAGAGGAGGCTATGTGTAGGAGGTTAAGTACCTTAACCGTGTTATCACAGGCTTTCCTAGTAGGTACAAAGCCCACTTGGTCTAGGTCTATCAATTGTGGGAGATGGTTCTGAAGTCTGGAAGCCAAGATTTTGGTATACAGTTTGAGGTCAGTGTTGAGGAGGGATATGGGGCGGTAACTGCCACAGTTAGCTGGGTCCCTGCCTTTTTTTGGAATAACAGAGATTTGGGCCTGGAGTGTGGTGACGTGAAGGGATTTCCCCGAGCCTAGGTCGTTAAATAGCCGTACCATGTGGTGGCCTACTGATGGGAGCAGGGACCTATAGTATGCCACCGTAAGGCCGTCAGGGCCTGGGGCTTTCCCTGGCTTGGCGCTTTTCAGCGCACTTTGGAGTTCAGTGAGTGTGATAGGTTCCTCTAGGGCTTGCCGAGTGTCCGAAGGCAGGGTGGGCATTAAAGATGTGGCAATGTAGTCTCTTATTATTTCCCGTGTAGGGGGAGGTTTGTCCAAGTTGTATAGGGACGCATAGTATTGGCGGAATTCTCGCGGAATTTGTTGGGGCGTAGACTGTTTCAATCCCCTTGGTGATAAGACGTGAGGAACATACGAGGCCAGTCGCCGAGCGCGTATCGTGTTAGCCAATAATTTACCACACTTATTGCCCGATTCGTATATAACGCGCCGGCATTTTTGCAGCGCCGCCTTTGCCTTAAAATGCAAAAGATCAGTCACCCGCGCGCGAACCACGTCAAGCTCCGCACCCGTCTGCCTATTAGGGGCAGTTTTGTGTGTTGTTTCCAATGCGCAACGTTTGGCAAGGAGTGAGTCGAGTTGTGCCATGCGTTCTTTCTTTAGGCACGCGCCGTGCTTAATCAGTATACCTCGGATCACCGCTTTATGGGCCTCCCAAATCACCCCCATGTCGCCATCAGGTACGATATTGGCAGAGAAATAGTGACCCAACTCCCCTACTATCTCCGTCATAACTTCGGTGTTCTGTAGGAGGCTTTCATTAAGCCACCATGGTGGCCTCTGGCCTCTAGTACTCTCTAGGATGGAGTATTTCAGGGTGATCGGGGCGTGGTCCGACCACGTGATCGAACCAATTGTGACTCCCCGGATCTCGTCCAATTGTCCGTGTGGCAGAAGGAAGTAGTCGAGTCTTGAGTACGTCTGGTGGGGTTTCGAAAAAAAGGTATAATCCCTGTCTCCAGGGTGTAGAAGGCGCCAGGTATCTATCAGTTGCATAGTATGTAGAGCAGCGTCAATGTGTTTAAGAGTGTCTCGTGTCAGGGAGGATTTCCCGGTGGATGTGTCTTCAGTCGGAATTAGGGGGACGTTCAGGTCACCCCCAACTATAAGGTGGCCCTCTGAGAAGCGTCTGAGTTGGCCCAAGCGCTTCTTAAGGAACGTGTCCTGTTGGGAATTCGGTGCATAGAAATTAGCGAACGTCACTGTCCTGTCTCCTATCTGGCCTTTCAGAAAGAGGTAGCGCCCGTCCCTATCCGTCTGGGCATCTGTAAGCTTCCACGGCACCTTTGCCGAAACTAAGATGGACACCCCCCTGGACTTGGCCTCTGAATATTGAGAGTGGTACGTCGTAGGATAGAATCTGTTTTTCAGGAGGGGCAGATTACATTCCTTAAAATGTGTCTCCTGCAAGAGCACTACATCTGCACCCAGGCGTCGCATATCTTGTAGCAGCATACGCCTTTTTTCGGGCGTATTGAGGCCCTTTACGTTAAGCGAGATCACGGTGAGCTCGTCCATGCTCGCGCAATGGGGGGGGAGGGGGGAGGAGATCTGTGCGATGGGGGGGGGGGGGTGGTGGCGGAGGGTAGGGTGGAGAAGAGAGGAGAATCTGAGTAGTTAGTGGAGAAGAGAAAAGAGGAGGGGACAGATATAGAAAAGCAAAGAATTCTAGTGGTAGGCACCAGATGGAGCCTCCAAGCAGTATTAACTAATGTAGCCAAAAACGGCTATAAGCACTCTCCGGTGTAAGGCCGGCAATCGAGTGCAGTCCTAAGTGGGGGAGATGAGCTAAACAGGGGTCGTCAGCAAGCTCCCGACCCTCCCCACTCCACCCTGGCCAAAACATATATTATGATATGTATCCAAAACATGAACCGGCAACGTACCGAACAGTTAGTAACAGTAATAGAGCTAGCAGCAAATAAGTCTGTCAAAACAGGTTAACCAACAGTAAAATAAACCACATAAATCTATGTAATAAGTGCAAATAGTGCTCTCAGGGTGTCGTAGGGTCCAGAGCCCTGAACCCCACTCCCCGGGAGTCAAAATGTTCACCCCTCCACCCTGCCAACACGCCCCCTCCATAATCGGGTATTTCCCCTCCCCCTCCCCTGGAACATCCTGGTGGTAAGTGAAAAACAGTGATGTAGGAAGGTCCTGGCAATAGGGTAATGTAGTGCTTCAAGACAAAAAGGCTCCGGAGCAGTGCAAGTATCTGGACTGGGGTTAAGTGTCTCTTTGCTGCTGAAGAACGGTAGTCCCCAGTCGGGGTGCTCCACCCCAAAACTTCTCATGTAGCCCCCCTCCTCCCGCAAGACCCACACCATCAGTTACATCTGTTTCCTCAAGCCTGGGCCCCCCCCACCCCCAGCACACATATCCTGGTTATCAAAAAATGGGATTAGCATGCCCTGCCATTATCCTGAGCGTGGGAGAAATCCGCATTACGGTCAATGTCATTGCCCCCGTAGTCTCCGGCAAACACCACACAAGTCTCCGTGAAGGATCCCCCTCCCGGAATGGGGCACCCCACCCGGGGTCCACTCCCTCCGTTCCAGCAGGCCCAGGCAGCCGCAAGGGTCAGGGGATAAAGGAAAGTCTCTGAGTGTAGTGGGGGGGGCACCAAGTCCATGGCCAGAGGTTATGCCTTAAGGCTAGGTCTTCTGTGCAGGGGGCATCTAATAACGGCACCATAAGGGAGGGGGGAATCAACCATGTATCGCTCCCCAGGGCGTTCAAGGGCACAGGACCCAACCATGAAGCATCAGGTAAACGGGGGGGGCCTGCATGGAGGTCTGTAAGAGTCTCCGCGGCAGGGGCAGCATTTAGGCAAAGGTGGGGAATTTAGGAAGTGGCTCAAGGCCTACTCACGTCCCGCTCCTCCTCGGGCTGAATTGCGTCGCCGTCTGCCTCTCTGCGGGCGCTGCATCAAGGGTCCCCGGTAGGCTGCTGCTCCCAAACGGCCAACCTGGTGGGGGATGAGCTGGAGCCAGTCTGGCACTTGAATCGGGTCTGATCCCAGGAACCGGAAGAGTGCCGGGAGATCCGTAGCGCTCCGCAAAGTGAAGGCGTCAGCATCCTTACGAAAAGTAACCGCCAGCGGGTAACCCCAACGGTATGTGTGGCCCGTCTGCCTAGCAAGCTCCAAGACTAGTCGGAGCATAGCCCTGCGACGCAGGGTGGCCCTGGAGAGGTCCGGCAAGATCCGCACCTGCGCGTCTTCCACCTCAATGTCTCCATGGTCCCAGGCCTGGCGCAGGATGTCCTCCTTCTGCCCGTAGCGGTGTAGGCGGCAGATCACGTCACGTGGCCTCTCCTGATCCGCCGGCTTAGGGTCATTATTATTGCCGCCTCCGGGTCATCCAGGATCCTACGGAAGATGCCGATCACCCTGGCTTCCACATCTTCGGCGCCCGCGGGTTCGGGGATACCGCGGACGCGCAGATTATTGCGGCGGCTCCTATCTTCCACCTCCTCCAGGTGGAGCTGCAGCGCGATTGCCGCCTCACCGTGCTGGTCCCGAGACTGCTCCAGGGCCGCCACCCGATCCGCCAGCGAGGACACCGTTTCCTCTCCCGAGGCCACCCGATCGGTAAGTGTGGATACCTCTCCCCTCACCTCCTGTATATCGCGTCTGTGGGTCTCTTCCAACTTTAAAATCAGGGCCTCTATGTCTGTCCTGGTGGGCAGTGCCTGCAGCAGGGCCTTGATGTCGGGATCCATGCCAGTGGGCTCCGGTGACTGTGAAGAGGGCATCTCATCTAGAGGTGTAGCCTCAGGTGGGTTCCGGAACAGAGCCGGCCAATCCTCCGATTCCCCGGGGTCCGGTACCTGTCTCTGTGGATCTCCGCCGGCTCCACGTGTAAGTCCTCGTGGGTCAGATAGGCCGGGATCAGGCGATGCGTCCTGCAGGGCCTTGAAATATTTTTGGATTTCTCCAGAAATCTTGCCCGCTGGGGTCCCCTTCGTTGCTGCTCTAGTCCCGTAGCGTTTGGCAGCGTTCATGCCGGTATAAATATGATTTTTGGCCAGAAATCGAGGGATCAGGCCGGGAGCTCAGATGAAAAGCAGCTTCACACAGCCATGTCCAGGCCACGCCCCCGCCAGCTTCCTTTCTAATGGTGGAGCCCTAAAGGCCTATTTTGACTTACAACCTCAGTATAGCCAGTATCCTAAAAAGAAGGAACCCTAGCCATGCTCAGGATGTCCATGGTCATTCAAGTGAAGCATGTAGTCACATGGGGCTACCTTAAGAAGCCTGCAAGGTCCCATAAACGTGGTTGCAACCAGAAGTTCTCAAGCCTGCTCAGACTGTGGAGCGAATGGTCTGCAACTGGCTAGGGTTCTGGGCCCCACCCTCCCAAGGAGTCCATGTGTTTGCAAGGGAACAGCCTAAGGCCTCGTACACACGAGGGGATATGCCTGCTGAAAACGGTCCGATGGACCGTTTCAGCAGACATCTCCGCTCGTGTTTATGGGCTAGCGGACAGATTTCTCCACCCGACAGATTTCAAAGCATGCTTTGAAATCTATCCGGTGGGAATCTGTCCGCCCGACATGTCTGCTGGTTAGTACACTTACCAGCAGACATGTCGTCCCCCCCCCGCCGCCGCGCCGCCGCCGAATGGATTCGGCGCATGCGCGGAAGTGTTTAACTTCCTGGTGCGGTGACGTGGCGGTGACGTGGCGGCGTCAACGTCACCGCCGCGTCACCACGCCGTCCGGCGACGGGGAATTTGATCCGATGGTGTGTACACGCCATCGGATCAAACTCCCGATCGGACATATCCGATGGAAATGGTCCGCGGACCGTTTTCATCGGATATGTCCGATCGTGTGTACGAGGCCTTAAGGGTGCATGTCTGCATGGAGCAGTCTAATAAAATAGACAGAGGGCCCAAGCCTGAGGGCCGGAGTAGCAGGGATGCGCAAGAAAGAGTGGCAGCAGAGGTACAGAGTTTGTACGGGAACAAAAGGATGTTGTGTTACATGGTCAGGAGGACCGAGGTACAAAGCTTATGTTATTTTGTGTGGATGGTGGAAATCCCTGCATGGGCAAAGGTTCGATTTGTTGGACATTTTATTTCTTTTTAAAAAAAGTGGGCCAACAAGTCCTTAAAATGGCATAATCGGCATGAACTCCCTTATCCTTCTAACACTACTTGGTTAATCCCTAAATGAAACATGTATGCGGTCAACAAAGTGTAGAGACACCTGTTTAGCACAAGCTTGATACATTCCAATGACTCACCAAGTGTAGAAAGAATAATGATTACAGATTTGAATATGCACCTTCACATTTAGGCATCTTTTCATTTGCCAAGGTTTACAGATGCTGATGCCAAATATGAATTATTCAACTTATAAACAACTTAATGATGCATAATCAATGAATAAAAGCTCTGCTTAAGTGTTACCCCCTGTGATTCCATTATTTCTGTTACATTCTGCCATTTTGCTTTTTATGCAGACCAGAAAGGGTAAAGTGAAGGTTGTCAATCATAGCCTACATGTCAAAGGCGCTCCTGTCCTTGTTGTGACAGTCATGTGTCGCTGCTCTCTGCATATGTCAGTGACCAGGGGGACTTTATAAGATGGAGGCGAGGGCATAGATGTAGAATTTGCATAATAGTAACAATACTGTTTAATCCGCTTAGGCTGCATGTTTTCATACGAGATAAAGACAGCATCTGAAAAAGATGATGGAATAAATCATTAAGTACCACTATATTTATATGCATAGTAAATGGAAAGGGTCGAGTCAGCAATGGGAGCTCATATACAGTGATTTTATCCACAGCTGTTTCCTTTCAATATAAATGCATTCTGAAACATACTTTAATGTGGTAACATGGATCATTGAGAAATTTTAAAAAAAATGTGTTATTAATGATAAGTAAATAGTGTAAAAGTGCACTCATATGCCAATATGTCCGGATAATTGTTGGAATGCATTTAGCAAGCTTTTTGCTGGTCTAACGGTGCGTAACCCATGTTAAGTATGGCCGTCGTTCCCGCGTCGATTTTAATAATTTTTTTTTTTTTTTTTTTTACGTAACTCGTTCGGGAATAGAAATGTCCGTAAACGACGCTACTCAAACAACGAATGACGTAACGACGTGATTTCGCGCAATGCACGACGGGAAATTTGCGAACGGAGCATGCGCAGTTCGATCGCCGCGGGAACGCGCCTATTTTAAATCCTTCACGCCTCCTACTCGTCTATATGGATTGCGACGGGAGAAATACACTACGCCGCCGTCGTTTACTGGACAAAATCTACCTGGATTCCACGTAGAGCCAGGTAAGAAACGGCGGCGTAGTGTATTTCTGATACGCTACGAGAATCCAATTCTCTCTGAATCTGGGCCAATGTATTTTTCAAACATTGCATTAATAATTTATTTGTTATGTGTAAGGCCCTGTACACACGATCGGATTGTCTGATGAAAACGGACCGATGGACAGTTTTCATCGGACGAACCGATCGTGTGGGGGCCCCATCAGTTTTTTATCCATCTGTGAAAAAAATAGAACCTGTTTTAAATTTTTCTTATGGTTAAAAGACCGATAGAAAAAAAACGATCGTCTGTGGGGAAACCCATCGGTCAAAAATCCATGCATGCTCACAATCAAGTCGACGCATGCTCGGAAGCATTGAACTTCATTTTTCTCAGCATGTCGTAGTGTTTTACGTCACCGCGTTGGACATGATCGGATTTTTAACCGATGGTGTGAAGGAAGACTGATGAAAGTCAGCTTCATCGGATAGCCGACGAAAAAATCCATCGGATTAGATTCCATCACATACAGTATCTGATCGTGTGTACAGGGCCTTACTCTCGCGGTACCACTCTGTGTGTGGGGTTAAGAAATGTATAGTAAGCCTGCCTTCTTCACGTAAAAATTGCTTATCCTTGACTATTTATAAATAAATTGTTAGTAGTGAGGCGCTGACAGTTACCTCAATCTAACCAATATGTGACGTGAACTCTTGCGGTAGGTAAACCTAGTTAATCACTCCTAATAGATAACCATCAAAATAAATATAAAGTGACTTCAGTGCATAAACCAATTGAACATTGCTGGGTGTAACCTCGAGGCTAAAAGCAATCATTCTGTGATGCCCCTAATCATCCAGCGATCGCCACACTTTTCACACTGTGTTAAATCAGCAGCAATAGAAAATTGGTGTATAAAAATGCAATATAAATCTTGATCCAAAACATGTAATAAAAGTGATGCTAGTGCATAAATAATAACTTGTGTCTCAAGGCTGGACACCTAACACACAAATCTAAAACAACAATATAATGGTACATGTCCATTGATACAAGTCCTTGTATAAAAAGTCCTTTTTGTGAGGTAGTGTACAATATCCCTACACCCTTAGTGGTGATTATTCATAATATAAGTGACAATCTTGCTCCCACATCACCTCCATGTTCTCTAGCCTCTCACTCCAGGTAAGTATTAAATCAGCATAGCCTATGTTTCCTTGGATAGTGTACTGGTGTGTAGTCACCTCTTGAGGTCCTCTATAATGTTTTCCAATGATCTTCTCTTACATATGTTTTGTCGCTGTTTTCTCCCAGGGGGTTTTCCTCTAATGTTATCTCAAAGGGGTATATATAAAGGAAGTATAGCGCTCTCGTAGTGTAGTAACTGAGAATTAATTTATTAAAATCATAGCATCATACATTGCACTTACATTAAAAAGCCTAGTAACGGCGTATATTAACAAGCTCTGAGCTCGTTTCACAATCGCGTTAATTCCGGTATGCCTCCACTCACGCGTGAGCTCGAAATTTGTGGATATACACGTTACTCAGCTTTTTAATGTAAGTGCACTGTATGATGTTATGATTTTAATAAATTCCCAGGGCTGAAGTGGTTAAATACCATTCGGCATGGAGGGGGTTTAAAGAGTAAAATTAAAAATACAAACAATTTGTAAATAAAATGTTATGGGGAAAGCCTAAACCTGCATGTGAAGTTGGAGAGGCAGTAGGATGCACTAATATAACCACTTCAGCTCTGGAAGGTGTCACTCCCCTCATAGCCAGGCGATTTTTTTTTTGCTATTTACTATTGCAACGCTGTACCAAAACAAAATTTGTATTTTTTTTATTTTTTTTTACACAAACTGAGCTTTTTGGCTAAAATGTATTGTGTTACATGTCTTTGGTAACAAAAAAATCCCAATAAGTGTATATTGATTTGTATGCGTGAATAGCATCTACAAACTATGGGTTATATATATTGGATTTTTTTTCTTAATTATTTTTTTCTAATGGCGACTTATAATACAAATGGGATAGTGATGGCAATCTAACACTAACTGACACTGGGGGGAACTGACTAACTGCCACTGACATCACCTGTGACACTAATACAGTGACCATTGATAATACTATACACTCTCAGGCCACGTACACACGATCAGACCAAACCGATGAGACTGGTCCGACGGACCGTTTTCATCGGACCACCGCTGAAGTGGTCTGATGGTCTGATGTGCGTACACACCATCAGTCCAAAATCCCATCGGGCCAGAACGCGGTGACGTAGAACACAACGACGTGCTGTAAAAATGAAGTTCAATGCTTCCAAGCATGCGTCGACTTGATTCTGAGAATGCGCAGGTTTTTGGTCCGATGCTTTTGTATACTAACTATCGTTTTGGTCTGACGGACAGGTGTCCATCGGACAGATTTTAAAGCAAGTTTTAAAACTTTGGTACGATGGACAGCGGTCCAATGGGCCGTACACACGATCAATTTGGTCCGATGAAACTGGTCTTCAGGCCAGTCTCATCGGACCGGTCTGATCGTGTGTATGCGGCCTCACTGTACTAATGACTGGCTGGGAAGAGGCTAATATCATTTGCAAATGACAAGTAGCTGCTTAATGTAAACAAACTGGCTGGGGATGCTGGATGGTTAATAACGTCATCCTGGACTGCAAAAGGCATCTTTTAACAGCATGTCAACCATGTCCTAAAATATAACACACATTTTTGTAATAACTATGCATTATTTAAAAAAAAAAAATACAATAAAAATATTTTTTTTTCAATTCTCCGAAGGTGTTACATTGATCAACTAAACTTCTCCAATGTAAAAGATTTAATTTTACAATGTGCTTATATCTTTTAACAGCATGTCAACCATGTCCTAAAATATAACACACATTTTTGTAATAACTATGCATTATTTAAAAAAAAAAATACAATAAAAATATATTTTTTCAATTCTCCGAAGGTGTTACATTGATCAACTAAACTTCTCCAATGTAAAAGATTTAATTTTACAATATTTTCATGACTCTAAAAATTGCAAATGAACAATACAAGTACAGATAATGGAGCTATATTTCCAAAGAATGTGGTTTCATGTAAATTGTCTTCTCCCGGCAGCTTGACCTAGCCCCCCCCCCCCCCACACCAGGCCATCCAGTAATTATAGTTACATAGTTGGTGAGGTTGAAAAAAGACACAAGTCCCACCAGTCCAACCTGTGTGTGTGCTTATATGTTAATAGTACATTGTATATCCCTGTATGATGTGGTTGTTAAGCAACCTAATATTTTTTTGAAATTATCGATGAGCCCCACTGATAACACTGCTTGGGGAAGATAATTCTACATCCTCACTGCTCTTACAGTTAAGAACCCTCTAGGCCAGGGGTCTCCAAACTTTCTAAACAAAGGGCCAGTTAACTGTCCTTCAGACTTTAGGAGGGCCGGACTAGTGCCAGTGGGAGTAGAAAATGTCCAGTTAGGCTGCGTACACACGATTAAATCTGTCTGCTAGAAACTGTCTGCCAGACCGTTTCAGCAGACAGATTCGATCGTGTGTACGGGCGAGCAGACGGATTTGGCCAGCCGACAGATTTCTAAGCATGCTTTGAAATCTGTCTGCTGGG
Organism: Rana kukunoris; assembly: GCA_029574335.1. Classification (NCBI taxonomy): domain Eukaryota; kingdom Metazoa; phylum Chordata; class Amphibia; order Anura; family Ranidae; genus Rana; species Rana kukunoris. Next base: position 194,318,810 of record CM056050.1, on the reverse strand, counting down.
AACCCGTCGGACCGATATGTCTGCTGGTTAGTACGCTAACCAGCAGACATATCTGCTCGCACATGCGTCGAATGGATTTGATGCATGCGCAGAAGTGTTTTACTTCCTGGTGCAGTGACGTGGCGGCGTCAACGTCACCGCCACGTCAGCGCGCTGTCTGCCGGCGGGCAGGGATTTTGGTTTGATCGTGTGTACACGATCAAACCAATACATCCCAGCAGACAGATCTGTTCAAATCGGTCTGTCCGACCGATTTGAACAGATATATTTGCTCGTGTGTACGGGGCCTTAGAGTATACAATACCATATAATTGGTGTCAGTGGGAGGACTAGTGCTCCATTGTTGGTGCCTATAGAAGGTATTGTACCCTTTTGATAATGTCAGTTGGATGAATAGTGCCCCATTGGTGGTTTCAGCACCAAGAATGATTCCCCATTGTTGGTGTCAGTGGATGGAATAGTGCCCCAAGGGCCAGATAAAGGCAAGCAAAGGGCCGCATCCGGCCCCAGGGCCGCAGTTTGGAGACCACTGCTCTAGGCAGTTTAAGGTTAAACCACTTCTCTTTTAATTTTAGTGAATGGCCGCGTGTCTTTTTAAATCTCCTTTCAATTAAATTTTTTAGACTTTCTCCAGTTCCAGCACATCACTCCTGAGGACCGTTGCCCAGAACTGGACTGCATACTCCAGGTGCGGCCGGACTAGAGGCTTTTAGAGAATTATTGTTTTATCTCTGGAGTAATTTCCCCTTTTAATGCATGCTAATATTCTGTTGGCTTTGCTTGCAGCAGCTTGTCATCTACTAGGACCCCCAGGTCCTTTTCCATCCTAGATTCCTCCAGAGTTTCTCCCCCTAGCTAGTAAATAGCATTCATATTTTTGACACCCAGATGCATTACTTTATATTTGTAGCATGACCCTCGACCTGCCCCTTTATATCCTCTCCCAGCAGTCTGTTAGTTGTAGTTAAGGCCAGTCCTGCTGGAATTGAAACCCCAGCCTTCTGAACTACACATCCCATGATGCTTTGCTTGGCTCTATGCTCTATGCTCTAGGAAATTACAACATAATGCATAGTTGGTAATAAAGATAAATAAAGTTTAATTTCAAGTTTACCGACAGTTTTTTTTATAAAAAATTACATTTTTAAGGGTCTAGAAAAAAACAATGTTTTTTTCAACCCGATCATTAAAACGGCCTTAAGCCCCCCAAAATCCTTGCTTCCATAAAATAATCTAGGAGATTGAGAGTTTTAAGAGAACCATAGAAAGAGACAGGCATTATATTACAGATGTGGGCCTTAGGACAAGTTGTAATGACCCAGATAGCAAGGATAACTTGCCACAAATTTGTGGCAGTGTTGAATTGGTAAGTCTGTTAACTTGCTGCACATTTTCACTGGCAAGTTGTCCACTTGCAGAGCATTTTAAACACACATTGAATTTACACTTTTCCAATTTGTAGCAAATTTGCGTGGCACGTCTCTAGTAAGAGCAAAGTTGCAGTGGTGAGTCTACAGCAAGAGCTCTGCAAATCTACAGCATGAAAATTCAACCGCAGTGATCCCTGTGGTGGGATGACTATTGCACAACATAACTGAACCAGAACTTGCAGCAGACTTGCAGAATGTTTGCAAAGAAATTTGATCTGGAGTCATGCAATGCGGACCTGCTGCAATTGTGCAACAAACTTGTGAAGCATACCAAGTCTAGCAATAGCCTAGCAAGTCATTATCAAACTTGCAGCAGAATTGTTTGCTATCTGGAACTAGAGGTCAACTAACCACACATCCAACAAGTGGGTTATATCTGACTACTTTTGAGGAAGGTGCTCCCAAAAGTAGATGTAACTTCATGCAATGAGGAGAGATCAGGAAGGATGATCCCTTAAGAATATGAAGTGGCCTGCAGTAGGTATATGGGATGATATGCTCTCTCACCTTGATACTGGTAATACATGTAACACTGGCTATTGTCACTGAGTTGCAGAACTTTATTTGTCCACAAGATGGCAGAGCCAACAAGTTTTGCCTAACTGTGATTGGAATACAATTGCCACAGGTAGCCTGGGAGATGTACTCTTGAACAATGATCCTGTTTACAGCTGTCCTGAGGCCCAACTACAAGGCCCAGAAGCACCTGGAAGGAAGAGGGACAATATCAAAGTAAAAGCACAGGATGTTGCCGGGCAGTTAGGGAAACGCTCCAACCAAAAAGGAATGTCAGAGCAGTGCTGTGTCGAGTTTTGCTGTACTGTGCCGAGCCAAGCCGTGCAAGGCTGAACTGTACGAAGCTGTGCATTGCCAGAGATAGAGTATGGACTGCTGTGCTGGATGCCAAGACCAGGAGTTCAGAGCGCAAACCAGAATCTCTGTTTAGATTGACATTGCATCTGCTGTCTCTGCTGTGTCACTATTTAAGGGGACCTCCACCATACACACTAAATGCTGCTATTCTAAGATGGTTGCAGAGGAATCCGATGAGAGGTCTCTTATACGCATCGTAGTTATAACCAGTGCTTTAAGTGGGCCGGAACGCGGCGGTACTCAGTACCGCCACTTCCAAAAATGGCCCTGGAGAGTACCAGCACCTCTCCGTGTGCCCAGTACGTGGGTTTCCCGTACCGGAACGCACTGGCGTAGCGGGGGGGGGCTCCTGCACCGGGCGAAAAATTGCAGGGGGGCAAATTCTGGTGTCACCGCCGCCTTAGGAAAGGCCGCGGCTTTGGCCTAGCTCTGGAGCTATCGGCCATCTTGATACACCCGGCGGCGGCGCGCAATGAGTTTTTTTTTCAGCCCTTCTGCCTGGTTGGCTGGTGGAACTGTCTGTCTCCCTTGATGTGGGAGTGGCGGGAAACACCACCATAGGCAGAACTAAAGGGTTGCACTGCCTCCCCAATCCACCTGCCTGCATTTTAGTATGCTCTTGTAGTTCTCCATCTTCTCCTGGGGATGGTGGAGAACTACAAGCAGAGGTATACATACAATAAGGCTCTGAGGTGGATGGTGTGGATTGCATGACCTGAGAGGTGGAGAACTCTTATACGCATCTTTTGGCCCACTTAAAGCACTGGTTATAACTAACTGTTAGCCCTTTCCCTCAGCCTAAACCTGATAACGAATCACTACTATCCACAGTCACTTTGCTATAAAAGACCCATCACCTCTGCTGCTCTATTTATCATCAGGCAGCAGCCATCAAAGCCAAATACAAGAACCTAAGCCATTGTTATCCCAAATTGTTGACTCTGCTTAACTCTCCATCTGCCACCCCCTCTTGTTACCTAATTTCTTGTAGTAGAACTAAAGGCTAAACTTACTTTTTTTCATTTAGGATAGAATAGGAAAGGTTTTTGACCCCTGCAAGGTTTATTTTTTGCCATCACTGTCCAACTGGGGAGATTTTCCTTCCCTTCCTGTCCCAAAGCCAAAAGATGAAGTAAGAAAAAATTAGAGAAAGTGAGAAAAAAGTAGGGGAATCCCTGGTTGTCACCAGGATCACAAGAACTAGTGCCTAAATTGGAAAATATCCCCACCATCCCTGTTCTGGAGACATCCCAAATCGTGGGACTTTCTTTTGCTTTCACTTTTAGGTGATATTGGTAAACAGGACTAATTGAGAGGGTAAATCTCCGAAACAAGGACACAGACAGCAATAAAAATCTGACAGGTGTTCTAATCCTTCTTCACTCTATTTAAAATGTAAAAAAGTTATAGTTAGTTAGTTATACTTTAAACTTTATACCCCAACTGCCTCTTTGAACTTGCTTAATTTAGCTTTCCTACCTATTAGGCCAAACTTTACACCAGACGCTGTTGAACACCACCCTTTGAGTCATCTTCACCTTTCTTTTTAAAGGGGCCCAACATTGCCGGCAGAAGTGCACCATAAAGACTGTCCAAGTCACAACATTTCCCTCAGAGTGAATTGGGTTGCTGTTATGGCACTTCAATATTCAAGGCCAAATGCCGCGTACACACGGTCGTTTTTTGTGATGAAATAATACAACGTTTTCAAAAACGTCATTTAAAATGATCGTGTGTGAGCAAAACGTCGTTTTATGTCTTCTGTAAAACGACCAAAAAAAATTCGAACATGCTTCAATTTTTTATGTAGTTTTACAGAATGTCATCTTTTGTTTAAAAAAAAATGATTGTGTGTGGGCAAAACTACGTTTAAAACAACGTTTTTAAACCCGCGTATGCTCAGAAGCAAGTTATGAGACGGGAGCTTCAATGGAACAGAGTGCCGTCGAACGTGGTGTACGTAACCACGCTTTGCAAGAGCATTTTCAGAAAACGATGGTGTGTAGGCAATGTCGTTTTTTTAAATGAAGTTTGAAAAACGTTGTTTTGTTTCATGACGACGACATTGCAAACACCATCGTTTTTCCACAATGCTTTTTTACATCACAAAAAGTGATCGTGTGTACGCGTTTTGCATAAGGCTTGCCTCTTGGTCTGAGAGCTCTCATGTGACTTAGACAGTTTAATCTCTTTATAAGCCTAGTTGATCATATGAGGAGAAATCTCCTATTCGCAGAGTTACTCCTTATGCTCGTAGTACTGCTCTCAGTACTGCAGTATATGCTGAGTTTGACCCTAATGCCGCGTACACACAACCGTTTTTCGGGTTGTAAAAAATTTCATTTTTAAGGGTCTAGAAAAAAACAATGTTTTTTTCAACCCAATCATTAAAACGGCCTTGCCTACACACGATCGTGAACCAAAAAAATGCTCTAGCATAGCGCGGTGACATACAACACGTACGACGGCACTATAAAGGGGAAGTTCCATGCGGATGGCGCCACCCTTTGGGCTGTTTTAGCTGATTTTGTGTTAGTAAAAGACGATTCACACTTTTCAGTCTGTTACTGCGTGATGAATGTGCTTACTCCATTATGAACGTTAGTTTTACCAGAATGAGCGCTCCCGCCTCATAACTTGCTTCTGAGCATGCACATTTTTTTCACGTCGTTAAGGCCCACAGACGACCATTTTTTACGACGTAAAAAACAACAACGTTAAAAACAACATGAAAAATTAGAGTATGTTTGAAAATTTTAATGCCCATTTTTTACATTGTGAAAAATGCTCTGGAGCACAAACACGATTGTTTTTAATGACATAAAAAAAAAACACGTCATTTTTTAGTACGCGGCATAAGAGGTACCTTGGATTTTTGCATTTATTTGTTTTGTAGTGTTTGCATTGACTCTATTGTACCAATCTGCTTTGTTATAATGTCATTTTAACGTGCAGATACAGTCTGCTTATTTTCTCTTAAAAGGCAGTGTGTGCAATCTCTGTATGTCCGCTGGGAGTTCCTAGACAAGGCATTTTGGAGGTGTTAGTCAGGGTGAGGCCTCACTTATGGCAGAGGACCCAAAACTACCAGCGGCGCCTGCAGGGGTAGCACTACATGGAGTATCCAGACATTGTAAACCCTAGGAAAGGGAGTTAGAGAGAAGCAATAACCTTGTCACCTGATGGAGAAATGCCATTGTTGGACACACAGTTGATGTGTTCTCTATTTATGTTCACCCATGGAAAGTGTTGCTTTGTGAGATACTGTACATATCAAAGATCACTGTGAAATGTGCTAGTTAATGATAGTTAGAATAAATGATTTTAAAAATTAAAACCCTGACATTCAGGATATAATCAGAACAAGAAGTGAGGGGAACTGATTCAAATGGAGCATGAGCTGCAATTAAAAATGCCGAAGTCTAATCCTTTACTAAAAAAAAAAAAAATGTTCTCGTGTTAAAGGGGTTGTAAAGGAAAACATTTTTTTTCCATAATAAGCATCCTTTACCTGCAGACATTCCTCTTTTCACTTCCTCATTGTTCGTTTTTGCTCAGAAGCTGCTCTATTTTTTCTCTGTTCTGTTCACTTCCTGCTTGTATGATTGTTACTCACCACCGGGAAGGGAGGCTTTACTGCGGTGGTCAGTGCAGGGGCGGACTGACAACTCATGGGGCCCCTGGGCAATAGAATATTATGGGGCCCCCCGGGCTTACAGATGGCCACCACGCCAGGAGGCAGTGCAGAGGCAGGGCAGCTAAAATCTCAGGATTTTCACATCAAAAGCATGTCGGTTTCGGACATATCTCGGGACAGATGTTAAAAAAAACACAGGTTTTTACATACTGTGTTTTATTGAGCCTGGCAACCCTGATGGAGCCCCCTAGTGCCCGAGAGCCTCAATGGTCAGTCTGCCCCTGGGTCAGTTACGTGCTCGCCCCCTCCTGGGAACTACATCTGTGAGGCAGGACGCTCTCTACGTGTTAGGCCGCATACACACAGAGGGACATGTCCGCTGAAACATGTCCGACGGACCGATTCCAGCGGACATGTCTCCTCCGGATTTTCGTCCGACGGTGTGTACACACCATCGGATGAAAATCCCCTCGGCCAGGGAACGCGGTGACGTGGCGGTGACGTTGACGCCGCCACATCACCAAACCCGGAAATAAAATGCTTCCGCGCATGCGTCGAATCCATTCGACAAATGCGCGGACAGTTCTGTCCGCTGGTTAGTGTACTAACCAGTGGACAGATCCGAAGGACAGGTTTGTAGCAGACAAATTTCAAAGCATGCTTTGAAATTTGTCCGATGGACAAACCTGTCTGCTCGCCCGTACACACGATCGGATTTGTCTGCTGAAACGGTCCGTCGGACCGGTTTCAGCAGATAAATTAATTCGTGTGTATGCGGCCTGAGAGACTTCAAGGAGGTGTGAATTACTGGGCATGCTGCAATGCATACTGGGAAATGTAGTTCTTACAAGCGCCGCAAACCAGGAAGTGAATGAGAGAACAGAAACTAGAATGCCGGAGGTGATATAGATGAAGGAATTTAATAGGTATTTACTAGTTTAACAGAATCATTACACTATTCTGTCTGTCTACTTTGCAGACATTAATTTTAGGCCATTTTTTTTTCCTTTACAGCTCCTTCAACTTTGAAAATATTTCTCTTCAATTCCTTTACCAGTGAATGAGGAACATGACTCGAGGTAAATTCTCCACAGCAAAAAAAACATATTACAATAAAAACACAACTAAGCCCTACTTCAATCTTTCTCAAAACTAAAAAAAAGGTTTTGGCTGGAGCTGGTTCTGTTCTGCATGTAGTTAAGCTATATTTAGCAGACCTAGATGTACAGTAATCCTGAAAAGGTTAAAACACACATGTCCGTGCTGAATATTGGGGCAGATCCAATGCCATTAATCATCTCACTATTTTAAATAACTTGGCAGCGAGAAGTTGTTTTGTAAAGGGTGAAACAGGAAACTAGCAATGGAAACACACATTACACGTTTGCCTGCATTCCTCCATTTCCAATCTCTCTCCAGGCCTCTTCTTGAGGATCATTTGAGAACATTTTATAATTAAAGAATGAGACTTGGAAAAAAATCTGCACTGAATCAAATTGTGTGCTTTGTCATTGCATTTACCCTGAATGCGTTACCTTAAAAAGTTATTTTTTGTTGAAATGCTGTTTATTCTGCAAGCACAAAGAGTCATCCATACTATCCTAGCTGCTGCTGCTACTACAATTTTTTTTTTAAAGTGACAAGAAGTAATAAATATCTGTGATGAGATGTAAGAAATACATAAGCATTTTCTGCACACCAAAGTTATTTATTAGATGCAAAACCTCTTTGGTTTGAGCAATGCTTTGGACACGCGACTGTGTTTGAGTGCCGCGAGTAATCATAACAGGATCAATCACTAAATATAGATGACTGTTCAGGCAGAGAACAAATTCTTATGCCGCGTACACACGGTCGTTTTTTGTGATGAAATAAAACGACGTTTTAAAAACCGTCATTTAAAATGATCGTGTGTGGGCTTCACATTGTTTTTTGTCTTCTGAAAAACGACCAAAAAAAAATTCGAACATGCTTAAATTTTTTATGTCGTTTTCCAAAATGTCGTTTTTAGTGTCATAAAAAATTATCGTATGTGGGCTAAAATGATGTTTAAAACAACGTTTTTAAACCCGCGCATGCTCAGAAGCAAGTTATGATCCGAACTTGAATGGAACAGAGTGCCGTCGTACGTGTTGTACGTAACCGCGCTTTGCAAGAGCATTTTCAGAAAACGATGGTGTGTAGGCAACGTCGTTTTTTTAAAATAAAGTTTGAAAAACGTCGTTTTTTTTCATGATAAAAAACAAGTTTTTTTTACAAGACATAAACGACCCTGTGCATTAGAAGGATCTGCAGGGGTAGCTAATGTAATTCAGTATGAACAATCTTTAACAAAACTGAAAGAAATTATAATCTGCATTTTGCAACAGATACTCAGGGCACCATGGTCAGGGAGAGTAGATGTATGATACCCTCTAGATGCCACTGCTCCATCTATAATTAAAAATGCCTCCCCCATCTGCTCTTATGTGCCCCTCCCTTAGGACCAATACCCCATGACTGACGGCTTCTCCTCCTCTCCCTCCCTGCAGAGGAGCCACAGGGGGATTTACTCTAAAAATAGATCCCCCTGTACTACTCCCCCCTTCACTGATCCCCTGGAGACCCCTCCCTGCAGCGATGATGAGCGGCTTTCCCGCTCCTCTTTCTGCCAGCTGCAGTTCAGTGTGTGAGATCAGTATCAGGATGGGGAAAGGTCATGTTTACCAGCCCATCCTCGAACACAGTGAGCATTGGTACAATCACTCCCGTGTTCATTCATCACTGAAGCATGGTAAACTGTGTTACTATGCTTCAGTTTGTGAATGAATACAAAGCCTATGTACATTCATCTGCAGTGCAGCTGAAGCCTCAGAGAAAGAGAATGAGGACTCTGTCCTCAGTTCCTTTCGCTTTTGCAAAAATGAGACATCAGGGATCCACTTATACCCCTGATGTTTCAACAACTCCCCCCCCCCACACACACACACACAAAAAAGAAAAAATATTAAAATAAAGTCAAATAAAGACCATATGAAGGCCTTGTTCACCTAGCGACATTCCTGTGCAGACAGTCCCTTTGATGTCAATTGGGAAGCAGTGTCTGTAGAACACAGCTGCTGCTCTCAATTTGACATCTGTGTGTGTGCAGGTGCATGTCCCTGAACTCTCCCTGTCTGTGTTTAGGGCTGTACACCCCCACCCACAAGGATCTCACATTTGGAGAAGCGACTGTGTCTGTGCAGCCCTCCCAATTAACATGAATGGGATTGCCTGCACAGGGATGCACGGAACATGGCCCTCACATGGGTGTACACTTTAGTACGCCCCATGTGAATGAGGATTTGGTAGGAATATAATAGGAATTTTGGAAGTTATATTCTGTTTAAGTGTGCTAATAATATTTTAGCATATTTTTAGTGAAAACAGTGATTTGATAAACATTTGTGCAACTATTGCGGGGCCTAAACAAATCAACTATTGCAGGGATTGTACTGGGGGTCAGTCTGTCCCTCAGTAGAATCCCCCTAGGTCAGTCTAACTGACATGGGGGGATTGTACTGGAGGACAGACTAACCTGGGGGGGATTATACTGTGGGACAGATTGACCGGGAGGGGATAATACTGGGGGACAGACTGACCTGGGGGGAGGATTATACTTGGGGACTGATTGTCAGGAAAGGGTTCACCCGTTGGTGGCGCAGTCAATCTTTTGGATTGTAGTACCAGTGTCCACCAGCGGGTGTCTTCATACACTCAGGACCTGTAGTGAGAGGACTCATCTGCTGGTGGCACTGTTAGATCCTTGGGCCGTAGTACCGGTGTCCACCAGCGGGTGTATCCCAGCAGTGCGGAGCAGATAGCACCTCCTGCACTCAGGTGTTACTTGAGGCCAATTACAGGCATTCACATAAATACCCAGCTGATGATGGCTCTCATCGCCTTGGTATTGTCCTTGTGCCCTGACCTGCTTGCCTATGATCTGATCCTCAACCTGTAACCTGATCCTGTCTCCCTGTTCTGATCCCCATCCGGTCTCACCTGTTACCTTGTATCCCTGCCCTGCAGCCTGATCCATCCATCCTCTCCCTGGCCTGTTGTTCCTTACCCCCTTGCTTATCTTCCATTGATGACTCTGGCCTGGCTTACATCTGCGATTCTGGAGCTGCCCTTTGTCTATCTGCTGATCCTCTGTGTATGACCCTGGCCTGGCTAACGTGTATGATTCTGGTACTCCCTTTTGGCTGTATATAACTATTTGTTGTCTGTGGGTTTCAGTTTGGTTGGTTGTGCACTGTTTGTATTTAGTTATTTATCACCTATCTTTAATTAACATTTCTATTATCCACCTTATATGCATTTGGTTTCCTCTGCTGCAATCCACACAGTCTGGTCACACCTGGTTTATGACACTGATTGACCTGGGGGAGGATTAAACTGGGGGGACAGACTAACCTGCTGTGATTATTCTAGGGGGACAGATTGACCTGGGGGGAGGGGGAGGATTAAACTGGGGGACAGACTGACCTGGGGGGATTGTACTCAGGGACAGACTGGCCTGGGTGAATTATACTGGGAGACAGATTGACGATGAGGGGGAAGGATTGTACTGGGGGAACAAACTAACCTGCGAGGGATTATACTGGAGGATAGACTGACCTGGGGGGTTTATACTGGGGGACAGAATGGTCTAGAGTTGAAAGGATTGTACTGGGGGATAGATTTACATAGGGGCGGATTATAATGGGAGACAGATTGACCTGGGGGGGGGCTTGTGCTGGGTGGGGGGGGGGGGTCAGACTGACATTTGGAGATTATACTGGTGACAGACTGACATTGAGGGGATTATACTGGGGAACAGTTGACCTGTTAAAGTTACTGCTTTTTGGTCAAACTGTACACACTGCTCTCACCTACAAAATGCTGGAATGTCTTTGTCACTGTTACCACTAGGTTGCAACATGCTTCTCTCCGCTCTTCGCTCCTAATTACATGGAGCTACTGTTATAACCTTTCTGATGCCAGCCTTTCAACAAATACATAAAGTAATACAATATGATGGCCTATTTGCTTGACCATATATTCAAATGCCCCCAATCTATAATTTGTTTCTAGAGAGCACTAAAATACATGAATACAGGACAGAATATACAGGACAGAAATGATGTACAGTAAAACCTTGGTTTGCGAGAATAATTTGTTCCAGAAACATGCTTGTAATCCAAAGCACTTGTATATCAAAGCATTTTTTTTTTACAGGGTATAAAAGAGAAGATAGGCACCTCTAAAGCCCTGTACACGCGATCGGTTTGTCCAATAAAAACAGACCAATGGACTGTTTTCATCGGACAAACCGATGGTGTCTGGGACCCATCGGTTTGTTTTTCATCAGTGAAAAAAAAAATAGAACATGTTTTAAATTTTTCCTATGGATAAAAAACGATCGTCTGTGTGGATGTCCATCGGTCAAAAATCCATGCATGCTCAGAATCAAGTAGACGCATCCTCGGGAGCATTAAACTTAATTTTTCTCAGCACGTCAGAGTGTTTTACGTCACCGCGTTTTGGCACGGTCGGATTTATTATTTTTTTCCAGTAATTTTTATTGATATGAATGTCAACAATACAAGTGATACAGTGCATCAAACATAGTAGAATGAACAGTAATTCGCGGTCGCAGCCGCTGTGTCACAAAGAGGAGTTAGCACAGTATACAGTGGCAGATGTATTAACAGGAAGGGCAACAGGGTAGTGTCACAATTTCTAGGGGCTCCTCTTTCGCCCTGCTCATTTCAGTTTTTGAAGGTATGATTTAGAGATTGCATGAAAGAAAAACAGGGATCAGACACAGTACAGTATGCAAAAACAAACTAGGCATGCAGGGGGATGGGATCGAGAGGCGTTAGTCAATCAAAATTAAAACATATGAACCTAGCAGACGGAGAGTATCCATCTTCCTGGACCCGGCCAGGGGGGACCTCGGGCGGAGAGGCATGGAGGGTACCCTAAATGTAGCAGTCCAGAGGGAGATGGGCGCGGGAGCTGATTCATGTAGCTGGTATAGGTTTGGACCAACGGGGAGCCACCCTACAACCGCCCACCCCTATAGGGAACAATCTGTGGGCGGGAGGGAACAGGATCCTCAATAAGGGTAAGAGCTGACTGGCGCGGTCCAAGGAATGGGAAGAGGCCTCACAGCAAGGAGACAACCCAGGGGGCGGTTACTTCAGCTACCAGGGTGGGTGAGTATAATCCAGGGGCCATCCTTCTGGTACCGCAGGGGGCGGGTAATCTACGTGGGGGGGTTGTGGGGAAGCGCACCGTCTGTTTAATGCATTTGTGAGTCATCAGTAGAAAGGAGGGTGTGAGAATTGGTAGTGGGAAGAGGCAAACATGAGGGGAAGGGGTGGACGGACGTCACAATCATTGGACCCTAGCGTCATTTGACATAATGGATGGTGTCGGGTCGGCATGGCCCAGGGGGGGACATGAGGAGTTCAAAGAGGTCCTGTAATGGGTCCAGCAGGCCCATGTGTGTCTGTATTTGTCCTGGGCATCTTTGGCTTGGTGGATAATCATTTCCATCTCCTCTATTCTGTCGACTCGGTACCGCCATTCAGCTACAGTGGGAGAAAGGGGGTCATTCCAATGAACCGGTATGCACTGTGTAGCCACATTAATAAGGTGCAAGGTCAGTGATCTGCAATATGTCGATTTGGGCAGGGACGTCTGATGCAGTAGGTATTGTGCGGGGGTGAAGTCAGGCGTATAGGTGGTGATTTGGGATATGAGGGTGTGTACTTCTGTCCAGAACGGTTGCAAGATAGGGCAGTCCCACCACACATGGAGGAGAGTGCCGGAGTCCGATTTACATCTCCAACACGTGGGGGGAATGGAGGGGAAGATTTTGTGGAGTTTCTCGGGTGTCCTATACCAACGGGAATAGATTTTGAATCTATTCTCTTGGGCCGACACGTTGACCGACCCTTTGTGGGTATGTTCCCAGATCGCTTCCCAGTCGTCGTTTGAGAGGGAAATGGATAAGTCAGTTTCCCAGGAGTGGTGGATATCGGTGTTGGGTTTGGCTCTGGAGGTCAGTAGAGAATATAAGGTCGAGATTAATTGTTTCTGTGGGTTAGGTTGGTTGCACAAACGCTCAAAGGGAGTGAAGTCCCTGGTCCAGACCAGAAGTGTCAGTGCATTATGAAGGAAGTGTCGGATTTGGAAGTAATTAAAGCGGGGTATAGTAGTCTCCGGGAGCCTCAAGAGCAAAGCCGAGTGTGTGAGCAGTGTGCCGTTCTCGAAGAAATGGTGGGCACGAATTGTTTGTTCTTGTGAGGGAGCGGGGCTGGTCAGTACTTGGATACCCGCCGGGAAGTCGGGGTTGTGGGTAAAGGGGCGTCATGGGACCTGGGGAGGGTGTCGTGTCAAAGGACCTGCAAGTTGTCTTGAAAATGGACAAAGTGGGGCCAATAAGCGGGTGGGTCTTGCATGTGTCAGGGGCGGAGCGAGGGTCAATCCATGGTAGGTGGGAAGCCCGTATTCCCGAACTTGCATCCTCCAAAGGCACCCAGTCCTTGCTGTTCCTATGGACATGCCAGTCCACAATCCTAGTGAGGTGGCAGGCAGTATAATAAAGAAACGGGTCTGGAAGGCCTATGCCTCCCTTTTGCTTGGGTAGGGTCAGTCTGTTCCAGCTCAACCTAGCGGGGCGATCAGCCCAAAGGAATGATCTACAAATCCGTTTAAGGGAGGCAAAGAAGGAGGGGGGCAGTCTGATTGGGACAGCTTGTAGCAAGTACAGTAATCTCGGGAGGATATTCATTTTGATCACCGCCTCCCTGCCAAACCAGGAAAAGTTGCCCTTAGTCCAATTAAGCAAGTCGGTTTTTATCGTTCGAAGGGCATGCAAAAAATTGTTAGCATAAAGGTTGGATAATTGCCTCGGGAGTCTAATGCCCAGATATGTAATGTCCTGAGCTCCCCATTTGAAAGGAAAATCCTGTTTGCAAAGGGCGACCATGGCTTGAGGCAGGGAGACGTTGAGCGCCGTCGACTTGTGGAAATTGATCTGGAAGTTCGAAAGGGTCTTAAACGTCTGGAGGTCTTTGAGAAGGTTAGGTATAGTGACGAGGGGGTTTGTCAAAAACATTAAGACGTCGTCTGCGTATGCAGCAATTTTATATTGTCGTCGGTCAATCGTGACGCCCCGAACATCTGGATTATATCTCAGCCTGCGGAGGAACGGTTCGAGGGATAGAATGAAAAGTATGGGGGAAAGGGGGCACCCCTGACTGGTTCCGTTGTGGACAGAGAAGGCGTCTGACAGGTGTCCGTTCACCCTAACCTTAGCGGTCGGAGTAGAGTACAGTGCCATAACCATTTGGAGGAATCTGGTTGGTCAAGCCCGTCTGACGTAAGACCGCCAGCATGTAATCCCAGGCCACTCTGTCAAACGCCTTCTCTGCGTCAAGGGAGAGGAAGAAACCGTCCACCTTTTGTGAGGTGAGCCAATGGTGAATGTTAATAGCCTTGGTTGTGTTGTCCCTGGCTTCTCTGCCAGGGACAAAGCCCACCTGGTCAGTGGAAATCAGGTCGGGTAGAAAGGGGAGGATCCTGTTAGCCAGGATTTTGGCATACAATTTGACATCTACGTTAAGTAGAGAGATGGGCCTGTAGTTGAAGACTAGGGTGGCGTCTTTCCCTGGGCTTGGGTATTAATGTGATGTGTGCCTCCAGTATGTCTCTGTCGGTGTGGGAGGGGAGCGGGATGTCGTTAAACGCTTTGACGAACCTGGGAATGAGCAGGGTAAAGAATGCCTTGTAGAAACCTGAGGATAGCCCGTCCGGGCCCGGGCTCTTTCCTGGCTTAAGTTGTTTTAGGGCCAAGAGAGTCTCTTCTGTCGTAATTCGCGCGTCGAGGAGGGACATGTCTGGGGCAGGGAAGGGGGGCGGTCCGTACGTTGCAAGGAATTCATCTAGGAGCTTAGATCTTGGAGACGCTGTAGTCGGTATAGATGGTTTGGGCAAGTCATAGAGCGAGGAGAGGTATCGTGTAAACTGTTGTGCTATGAGGTCAGTCCTGGTGACTGAGTCGCCATTTGCCGAGAGTATGGAATGTATTGTAAGAGCTGCTTTCTTTTTTTGCAAGGCGTTGGCCAGGAGCTTCCCTGACTTGTTTCCAAACTCATAAAACAATTTTTGGGTCAAAGCAAATTTACGTCTTAGTCTAGTTTGGATTAAATCTAAGAGGTCCTTTATAGCTTTCAAGAGCGCTTCATTGGCACTAACAGAAAGGGAACGTTTGTGTGTCTGCTCAAGGGTCTTGATGTGGTGCGTCAGTTCGGCGATACGGGCCATCCTGCTCTTACGGCGCCTAGACATCAGCGAGAGTATTTCTCCTCTGATGACACATTTGTGGGCAACCCAAACTGAGGCGGGGGCTACCTCCCCAGAGCCAGTGTCATCAAAGTATTGGGTTAGTCTAGAGTTCAGAGTGGCAACATCCCCGGGGTCTAGGAGGTTGGAGTCGTCCATTCCCCAGATCCTCGATGGAGGGCGTCTTCCCTGTCAGGATAAGGTCATTGTGATCGGGTGATGGTCCGAGAGTAGCATGGGTTCGATAGTGGCACCCGAGAGCAGGGAGAGGTCGTTTTGAGTGATGAAAAGGTGGTCGATGCACGAATACTTATTAAGCATGGGAGAGAAGAATGTGAAATCCTTGGTATTGGGATTGAGCGTGCGCCAGGAGTCGTGTAAGGACAGCAGGCTGAGCTGGGATTTAATGGCCTTGAGTGCCCTGTAGGCTAGGCAGGAGGAGCCGTACGAAGTGTCTAGGAGAGGGGACAACGGGACGTTGAAGTCTCCTCCTAGGATCAATATGCCAGTTTGGAAAGCTGTAAGATAGTGGAGTGTCTCGGAAGAACTGTACCTGTCGCATGTTAGGTGCGTAAATGTTCGCAATAGTGATATGGGTTCCCTGGAGTTTCCCTTTAATAAAAAGATATCTACCTTGTACATCCCTCGAGATGTCTTCTACCTGTAGTGGGCAATGTTTGGAAAGGAGGATGGACACTCCTTTAGCCTTTGACTCGGCGGTAGTCGCGTGGTTTACTGTGGGGAAATAGTGGTTGTGTAGTTTAGGGACACTATCCGACCTAAAATGTGTCTCCTGAAGGAGGACAATATGTGGTTTATCTTTCTGCAGGGAGTATAGCAGCTGGGAGCGTTTTTCGGGCTTGTTAAGTCCCCGAACGTTCAGGGAGTACAGTCTGAGCGTCCGAAGGGTGTCATCTAGGTCGGGGGAAGTCGGGTTCATGCTAGTCTGGTCCGTCATGGTAGTCAGGGGAGGATGGGGGCGGGGAGGGGGGGTCAGTGGGGAGGTTGGGGTGTTCTGGGCACCTCTAAGGGTGGGCCAAGGTCCAGATGAAGGTGATACCTATTAGAGGTGGCAGGGGAGCGACTGCGCCCCTTAGTAACGGGCGAGCAATTTACCTCGCACAGCCGTCTGGGGGTTGGGGCGGAACACGCCAGAAGGTAGTTTCAGTTGATGATAAGATTAGGAGCAGTAACAAAGAAACTTAAACTAAACAATATAACACTACAAAACACCACGCCACCCCAGAGCAGGAGAGACCAAAGGTCTGGTACCATTGGGGAGACATGGGGGCGGAGTGGAACAGAGCTCGCTATGTAGTCATTCTAAGACCTGGTCATATGGGGGTGATCATGAAGAGGGCCGGACTTCCGAGTGTGGGGCCGTAGGGTCGTCTCCACCCGGCCTGCACGGTCCATTAGTCTACTCCCTCACGGCCATATAGCTATCACCCTGTCCCCCTGGCCGGTCGCCGCCTCGGTGAGCAGAGACACGGCATCCGGCAGGGGGGGGTGTCTAACGCTACAGTGGTCTCCTTCGGGGGGCTTAAAGGGTGTTCCTAGCAGAGAAGCATATGGAACCCGACACAGTTGATATGCAACTGTTACAGGAGCTAATGTATAGGCATACAGTAGGCGGTGGCCTGTCCAGCACAGAGTTGAAGAGGCCTGCAACCACCTGGGGTATTTAATCCCCTTCTATGGCCTCTGGCAGGCCCCGTACCCTTAAGTTATGTCTGCGTCCTCGGTTATTGAGGTCCTCGAGGTGTTGGTTCATAGTCCGGAGCTGCAGGGTAGATTGTCTTCATCCAGGTGACTGTGACCGAGAGCCCTCGCAGGATTTTATGTCTATCTCTGAATGCTGTTATTTTATTTGTATCTGGTAAGAGGCTATACATATACGTGTGGTGGAGGTTCTATCTGTAGCACTGTGTCCGGAGTGTTTTATTTCATCATCCTCACCTGGGAACCTTCCAATACATGAATTTAAACCTTTTGGTGGACTTTGCACATTTTGTGAAACTACTTGATATTGAACATTTGAGACTACTTGATATAGAACATTTGAATCTATGTTTTTTGATTTTTGCACATCATTTGTATATGATTTAGGACGCCCTTACCCTCATTATTGCAGTTGTCTGATATATTGCAATTTGATCATCAGTCTTTGGTGTGTAGGCAAGACTGAACGAAAAAGTCCATCGGATTAGATTCCGTCAGATATCCGATCATGTGTACAAGGCTTAAAGGGTCACTAAAGGAAAACATTTTTTTTTGCTGAAATGACTGTTTACAGGGTATAGAGACATAAAAGTTAACTGATTCCTTTTCAAAAAGATTAAAAATAGATAAAAAATCAATCATATAATGTGCCTGCAGGTTAGTTTCACTTTTGAACCCACTTCATGTTTCTGTGAAGTAGAAATAGAAACACAGAACAAAAACAAACAAATCCAGGGCAGTGTTTTGTTTTTAAAATGAATCTGATTGGTTCTGGGAAGTTTTAGACATACAGTAATGACAGCTTAGACCACCGTGAGAAAGCTCCCAGCACTGTGGTTATAAGGAAACAGACAAGCAGGAAGTGTGGAGAACAGAGCAGGATTACAGCAACTTCAAAGCAAAAATGAACAATAAGGACATGAAACCAGTACTGCAGTAAGGTAAAGGAAGCTATTTAGCTAAAAAAAAAATCCTTTAGTGATCCTTTAAGTGTAGCAATAAGTTGCTAAATGCTGTACCTTCATTAAATATAACCATATTGCTACACTTAGAGGCTCCTTTCTTCTCTTTTATACTCAGTTGTGACACGACGCTGCTCTTATATCAAGGCATTGCTTGTATATCAAGGCAAAATGTATTAAAAACATTTTGCTTGTCTTGCAAAACGCTCTCAAACCAAGGTTTTACTGTATGCTGTATCAAACTTTTTCTACTGCTGGCCATTCTATTTTTTATTTTATTTTTTCATCAAATGATCCATATGCCAAAAGAATGCCATTTGAAAAGCACTCTTGCTGATACCTACTATCTTAAGAAGAAGGATTTATTTATCATTGGTATCTATCATTTTTGATGTTCCAACACATTTATCACCGAGAAGTGCAATGTAATATTATATATGGTGACACATAAACAAGCCTTGAGAAAAAAAAGCACACTATTTTCCAGGTGCAATATCCGAAACAAGGTGTCATTTCTGATAAATGTCAGGTTTGCAAAGTGCTTGATACTACAGAGTTCTCAGTACCTTGGTAAGTTATTTTCTAAATCGCTAGATAATTTACAATAACAACATAATTCAGGTGGGGAGATCTACCTCTTCACTCTACACCAAGGATGATCATACTGTAATACTGAAATATAAATGATAATTATCATCATTGCAAAAGGACTATAAATATAAAATATATTAATATATCAACTGGGGCAAAATTCATATTTTTCATTTTTATTCTCTTTGGGTATATAATGATCTCCAAGGCCTGATAAACCAAGGACAATTTCAACAGTCTAGCACTGACCTTCAGCAAAGAAGGTGTACTCTAATGGTATGCCAACCGATGAAGGATAGGCGTTATCTGCGCACGCAGAAATCATCCCTTATGGGTCTAAAGAAACAGCATGTTTTTATTTAAACTTACCAATTTTAAATCCTAAGTAAAATTAAATTTTACATTAATAAATGACACGTACCGTGATAGTCCCATATAACATTAAAAAAAAATGCAGGTTCTTTTTGATATGTAATGGAATGCAAAAGCTATACAGTCCCAATAACTTATGCTCGGTACACACGTGCAGGATTTCTGACAGGAAAATTTTCCGTTAGAAATCCCAAAGGGGAAAGCTGAGAACCTGCTCGGTGAGGCCCCGTACACACGACCGAGCTTCTCGGCAGAATCCAGCGAGAAGCTCGCTGGGAGACATATTCTGCCGAGGTTCTCGGTCGTGTGTACACTTTCGACGAGCGTCCCGTCAGGAAGCTCGTCGAGCCAAAATAGAGAGCACGCTCTCTTTTTCCTCGTTGTTCAATGAGGAAATTTGGCTCGACGAGCTTTTCCGACCGCTCATCGGGAACCTCGTCGGGCGGAACGATGGGTTTAGCCCGACAAGGTTCTCGGATGTGTGTACGCGGCCTCAGTCTTTTCCCTACACACGGCCGGTTTTCCTGACAGGCTTAAGTATATGTTTGCGGGGAGAGCTTTTGGCCGGTTTTCCTGAGAGGAAAAATGGGAAAAACTGCGATGGAACATACATAAGGCCGGGGTCTCCCATAGGAAAACTGCCAAGAAACGCCAGTGGGAAAAAAGAGAGCTGGTTCTCTTTTTTTGTCCGGTGTTTTTTGGGCAGTTTTTCCAACATATACTTAAGCCTCGTACACACAATCGAATTTTCAGATGGGAATTGTGTGTTGATAGACTGTTTGCCTAAAATCCGACCGTTTGTATGCTCCGTCAGACAATTGTCGGCAGACTTTCCGCCGACAAATGTTGGATGGCAGGCTTATAAATTTTAAGCCTCGTACACACGATCAGATATTCCGACAACAATTGTCCAACGGACGTGTTTTGTCGGACAATCCGACCATCTGTATGCTCCATCGGACAATTGTTGATGGAATTTCTGACAACAAATGTTGGATAGCCATGCTCTCAAATTGTCCGACAACAAATGTGTTAGGTCAGATCATCCGATCGCGTGTACAGAAATCCGCCGGACTAAAATCCAAAGTACAAACACGCATACTCCGAAGCAATGCTAGCCATAAGACAACATTGGCAGAAGTTGCCCAAAGGGTGGCGCTAAAGAGCTCAAAAAACATGTAGTATGTCTATTATGTCACTACGTTCATGTTTGTTGGTTGAAAATGTTCTGTGTCTCTAGGAATACTGTGTATATACCACATATTAAGGGTAAGAATGGTCAGGTAAGGTCACTCCCTAAAGATATAGCACAGAGATTCAGAGAATACTATTCCTCCCTATACAACTTAGAACAAATAGATATCCCTAGAGGAAGGATAGAGGATTATTTATCCTCAGCACATCTTAAAAGACTATCCTCAACTGAAAGGGAGAACCTGGACAGACCCATCTCAATGGAGGAACTCCAAGGAGTTATGAAAATGGTTAAAAAAGGGAAAGCTCCAGGTCCAGATGGGTTCTCTATACAATATTACCAGCATTTCTACCTCGCTCTGGGACCGTATATGATTAGGATGTTCAATGAGATCGGCCGATCTACCGCACTCCACCCGGAAGCCCTCATGGCACATATTGCGGTGATTCTCAAAGAAGGGAAGGACCCAGCGGAGTGCGGTAGCTATCGCCCGATCTCATTGTTGAACACAGATCTAAAACTTTTCACTAAATTAATAGCAGCCCGATTACAGTCCCTCTTGACACAGCTAATACATCTAGATCAGGTGGGCTTTATCCCGACCCGGGAAGCCAGGGACAATACCATCAAAGTGCTGAACCTGGTACACTGGGCAAGAGAAACCAAAACACCTTCAATCTTTCTGAGCACAGACGCCGAAAAGGCCTTCGACCGAGTCAATTGGAAGTTTATGGCAGGAGTATTAAGACACATTGGACTGGGAGAACATATGTATAGATGGATTATGGGGGTATATACTACACCTCAAGCACTAATCAAGGTAAACGGGATCCTCTCAGAGCCCATTAAAATATTGAATGGAACAAGACAGGGGTGCCCATTGTCCCCGCTATTATACGTTTTGACACTGGAACCTCTGTTGAATAGGATAAGGCAAAATCCGAGAGTCCGGGGATTAGATATAGGGGACAGAGAATATAAAATGTCTGCATTTGCAGATGATATGCTGTTCACCATATCTAACCCCCGGGAATCACTACAGAACCTGATGAGAGAAATAGAGGAGTATGGGGAATTAGCAAATTTAAAAATTAACTATGAGAAATCAGAAGCAATGAGTGTGGAATTACCGGGGGGCCTACAACAAATTCTAAAACCCAGTTTTAAATTTAAGTGGGTTAAGACCTCTCTGAAATATCTGGGGATACATATCCCGCCAAAATTAGGCAACATTTTTGAAGCAAATTTCCCTCCATTGATAAATATAATCAAGGATACTTTGAGGAAATGGCAGAGGGGATTTCATTCTTGGTTTGGGAGATGTAATGCTATCAAGATGAGCATACTCCCTAGAATACTATATCTACTTCAAACAATACCAATTAAGATCCCCCCTGCCTTTTTACTTCAAGTAAACAGGCTTCTTTTCAAGTTCATTTGGTCTAAGAAAAAACCCAGGGTCAGTAGGAGTAGAATGTTTTTACCTAAGAGTAACAGAGGCTTAGCAATACCAGATGTAACTAAATATTATCAAGCGGTCCATATGGGTAGGATTATAGAATGGGGTAGGAGTACAGGATCAAAGCTATGGGTAGACCTTGAACAAGAAATCAGTCAAGTCCCACTGCATAGAGCACTCTGGTGCTATCAAGCACTGCCGAAACAATTAAAAAATCATCCAATTATAGGGACGACGCTAGCAATAGGCCATAAGATATGCCAGTTAGGTAAACATACCTCAAGATATTCCCCCCTGTATCCAGTACTAGGAAACCCACGCTTCCCACCAGGTATGGAGAAAGGAGCTTACAGGAATCTGAGAGAGAGGGGCCTTATACAGACAGTAAATTTCTCAGAACGAGACAGATGGCCAACTGTATCCGAATTGGTACTCTCGGAAGGAAGATATGGGGTTAAAAATTGGCAAGCTATACAATTGTGTCACTTCCTGAATTCCTTGGGACCAATAAGTAGATACAAAAGGGAATTAACACAATTTGAAAGATACTGTGAAAACCAGGAACCCCCAGATAAACTACTGTCTAGGATGTATAGGCTAGGAATAACACCTTTAGAAGGCCAGGAGATACCATCTATAAGAGAATGGGCCAGAGATATGGAGAGAAATTTCTCACAAACTCAGCAGCAAAAAATAATTAACCTAACCATGAAAACATCAATAAGCACTAGGCTCCAAGAATTAAATTATAAAATATTAAATAGATGGTACTATACACCAGAGAAACTGAGTAGGGTGTACCCGGGAACCTTAGATACCTGTTGGAGATGTAAGAAAGACAGGGGAACTATATACCATCTATTCTGGACCTGCCCAAAGATTAGGAAATACTGGCAGGAAGTAATAAGGATAACCCAAAAATTTACAATATATCAAATGCAGGACGACCCAGCTTTCTGTCTGCTGCACCTAACACAGATTCCAATAAAAATATATAAGAAATCGATCATATGCCATATGATCAACGAAGCTAAGGCGGGGATAACTCAAAATTGGAAAAAAAACAACCCCCCTACGATAACCGACTGGCTCTATAGGGTGAGGAATATTTGCGTAATAGAAGACGTGGTATTATCATCCCAAGATAGAAAGGAACAATATAATATGACCTGGGGAGCATGGAACACATTTATGTACTCAGAAGAAGGGAGGATGTTGATGGGGAGGGGAGTGGAGGAACGGGATAGAACAAGGCCCTAAGAAATCGGATAAGGAGCTCTGTCCCATAAGAGGGGAGAGGAGGGAGAAAGTGGGTGGGGGGGACGGGTTTTACACCCTTTTTTTTTTTTTTTTTTTTTTGGGGGGGGGTAGGGGAGGGCAGGGGGGGAAGAAGGAAATAAAAGGAGATACGGTAACACAAGAGAATACGGGAATTATAAATGGAATCAGGGACAGGGGGGGGTTGGGGTAAAAAGGACAATTAAAGATGGACAATAGGGAAAATGTTCTGTGTCTTATGGACTCAGAGAGCGGGGCTCGCATAAGTGCCCCCATAGCAAGCAGTTTGCTATAGGGGCACTCAGCAAGGAGGATGGGCCCAGAGCATCAGCGGGAGGACCAAGAAGAGGAGGATTGGGGGATTTTTAAGAAAGAACATCTTATTTTACAAAAACTCTAAAGAGGTAATAGACCCAAAACTAAAAATGTAATACATTGCACCAATTTTTATATCTGAAGACTGCATTGTTTTTAATTTTACAGGCTTTTTCCTTCTGTGTTCACTTGATGATCTGGCCAGTAGCACACTACCTGTGTTAGTGTCCACCCTCTCTGGATGAAGGAGCAACATAGACACCTTTGGACAGCAGCACTGTCAGTCTGGGGGGAGGGGATGGTTAGATGTACTAGCAGATTTAGATACAATAATGTAGCGCTACTCCTGCAGGGGACACTGGTGTATGTGGTTGTCTCCCACCCTGCACAGCCAGGCACATTAATTTCCACTGACTTCCTCTCCTTCCCCCGGGGCCTCCTGGCCAGGACACCCCTGTGTGTCTTGAAGGGGGTCCCATCTGTACCCAAGCCCAGGCCCAAGGTCAACCCCAAGATTGGGGAGATCCCTCAAAGGACACGACAAAGCCTCATATTTGTGAAGACCAGCCTGGGTGACAACAAAGGCTTTCTCCATAAATACAATAAATACAGTGGAGTGAGGGAGCACAACCACCCAGAGACAGGAAGCGTTTTACTTGGAGGATCACCAGTAGAAAATAAAAGGAAAAAGGCTTGAAAAAAAGAAAACAAATGAAGGCACCACATTGCATGGTAGCTGTAATATATAAAATGTTTGTTTGATTAGATACCCTTTAAAATAGTGTAACAAACAATAAAACACAAAAGGAGAGCCTTATTCTCAATACCAAATAGTGTACCTTAAGTATACTGATGAAAACATTAAAGGATCACTAAAGTAATTTTTTTTTTTTTTAGCTAAATGGCTTCCTTTACCTTACTGCAGTCCTGGTTTTAGGTCCGTTTTTTGCTTTGAAGTTGCTGTAATTCTGCTCTGATCTCAACACTTCCTGCTTGTCTGGCTCTTTATGAAAAATCTCATGGCAGCTTTTCACTGTGGTCCAAGCTGTCATTACTATGTGTCTAAAATTCCTCAGAACCAGATCAGATTTGTTTTAAAAACAAAACACTGCCCTGTATTGGTTTTTGTTCTGTGTGTCTCTCTACTTCACAGAAACATGAAACCAGTTTAAAAGTGAAACTAAACTGCAGGTACATTTAATGTTTTTTTTTTTTTTTATTATTATTTTTAATCATTTTTAAAAGGAATCAGTTAACTTTTATGTCTCTATACCCTGTAAATAGTCATTTCAGCCAAAAATGTTTTTTCCTTTAGTGACCCTTTAAACCCTTATTTGCAAAAAGCATTGATAGTTTTTACATTTTATCACCACCCAGCTGTCATTAAAGTGGTTGTAATGTCAGAAGGATTTTTATCTTTTATTAAGCCTTCTGTGTGCAGCAACCGCCTAATACTTACCTGAGCCCATGTCGATCCGGTGATGTCGCAAGAATGTCTCAGCTGCCCCAGACTCTCCCTCCTCATTGGCTGAAATGACAGCATGTCGCCATTGGCTCCTGTTGCTGTCAATCAAAATCAGTGAGCCAATGAGGAGAGAGAGGGGGTGGGGCCGAGTCACGGCCAGGCCCGGATTTACTCCCTTTGCCGCCTCAAGGCCCGATCCTTTAATGCTGCCCCCCCACCAAAAAAAAATGAAAATTCCCCAACCCATGTCCATCATCGCCACCTCACCGTGCCCATCATTGTCTCCTCACCATCATTGCAGCCTTACCATGCCCTCATTGTAGCTTCACCATCACTGCCACCTTACTGTGCCCTCATTGCAGCCTCCCTAACCATCATTGCTGCCTTGCTGTGCCCTCATTGCAGCCCCCTTCACCATCATTGCAGCCTCCCCTCACCATCATTGTAGCCCCCCTCACCATTATTGCAGCCCCCCTCACCATCATTGCAGCCTTACTGTGCCAAACAATGTAGCCTCACCTCACCAGTTAGTGTGTGCATTACGCACATCGGCATCTCCTGCTCCTGCTGTGTCATGGAGCTCACTGTGAAAAGTTTGGGTGCACTGTGATAAAAGTCCCACCCTCTTCCTAGACCAGCTTGTGTGATAGACATAAAACTGCCTTTATCACACGAGCTGGTCTAGGAGGAGGGCGGGACTTTTATCACAGTGCACCCAAACTTTTCACAGTGAGCTCCGTGACACAGCAGTCTCCCGCTGTGTGTTACAACCAGCGCCGCACCTGCACTCACTGCCGCCTCGAGGCCTGCCTAGGTGGTCTTGTCGGAAATCCGGCCCTGGTCGTGGCTCTATATCTAAAATGGACACAGGGAGCTGTGACTCGGCTTGGGTGCCCCCATAGTTAGCTGCTTTTGGGTGAGGGCACTCGACAGGAGGGAGGGGCCAGGAGCACCGGCGAGGGACCTAAGAAGAGGGTTTGACCCACTGCACCGAACAGGTCATATAACATTATTGTTTTTTTTAACAAAAAAACAGAGACTTTAGTATCGCTTTAACTCCCAGACATACTAAAATGGAAGATTCTATTCATTTTGTACATACTTGCCAGCAAATTATACATTTACTGAAGGAAAATAGACTTCACATTGCAAAGAATATCCAATCTTATGCAAGGCAAAAAAAAAACAGCATTTTTGCTTGCACATTGAATTGAATTAATTGAATGATTCAGCAGATCTCTCCCCCCCCCCCCCCCCTGGGAGAGTCTAGGGCAACTGCAATTGTAAAGTCTATTTGCCTTTATAAATCAGCCCCACTGCATTCTATGTTAAATGCAATACACTTCCTGTCACAGACAGTAGACAAAGTTACTGTGATTTGCAATTACAGATGCACCCATACTTCTAAATCTAAAATGTTATGCTTGTATTAGTCTGGTAGTTAAAAATAAATGGTATGCAATTACCTGTGCTTTCTCTGAGCAGCTGAAGGACAGTGACATTGAGTAGAAAATAAAATGTTGACTTCTACTATATACTATTTCCGTTGTGTGCTGTCTGCTTTTTTTTTGCAATAAACAGTAACACATTTATTACTATTTCATTTGCTGTCATGCAAAATAGAGCCATAATCTAACCGCCATTACAATTTAATGATAATAATTGGTACAAACATTACTGCAATCAAAATTTTATCAGCAGACTTAAAGGTAATGCTGTTGTAATTACCAAGAATTTAAAAAAGTGTTTTTTATTATTTTAGGTTAAAGTAATCAGTTAAAGTACAAAAATATGACTTCTTTGCTAAGCTTCCTATACATTATTAAATTTTTATTTTCTTTCACCATGGGTGGAAGGAAAGAAAATCGCTTGATTCCCCAACAACACAGCATTGATAAGTAAATGCCTTCTAAAGCGCTATTGTGTTCTGCTGGTGGGGGTACTATAGCTGCTGGCAGTAATCACATGTGAGAGATCCAAAAGACTGGTTGTACTCAAGTCGATCATTGGATCGACTTGGGTACAATCAGCCTGCCCACAGATCGATCGAAACCTTAGCCTGTCCCTGCTGAACAAGCCACATTTCGATTAATGTATAGCTTGACTTTATGTGCACAATAATCATTGGTCCTCTAAGAAACTTCTAGCATCAAAACAATGAGGTAAAAATAGTGCAGCGCTTGTGATTTAATGTATACAGGGAATTGTGTGGAACGTGTGACTGTCACTTCAGCTCCGGCTTACAAGGGAACAGACATGGGAGAACCTGTCCTTTTCTTCATATGAAATGCAGTAAAACCTTGGATTGCGAGCATAATTCATTCCGGAAGCATGCTTGTAATCCAAAGCACTTGTATATCAAAGCAAATTTTCCCATAAGAAATAATGGAAACTCAAATGATTAGTTCCACAACCATTCATTTATAAGTCCTTTAGTCTATAGTCCATATAAAAAGATTATAGCAATGTGATAAATTGTGTCACCATAAAATGTCCATCCACAAATGGAAGAATCCACAAGGGGATTAGAAGCAAAATCCAGCAGGAGCTACAGAGTATAAAAGAGAGAAGAGAGACGCCCCTAAGGCGGCGTACACACGACCGAGTTTCTCGGCAGAATCCAGCAAGAACCTCGATGGGAGACGTATTCTGCCGAGAAAACCGGTCGTGTGTACACTTTTCGCCGAGCAACCCGTCGAGGAACTCGTCGAGCCAAAAAGAGAGCAGGTTCTCTATTTCCTCGTTGTTCAATGGGAAAATTTGGCTCAACGTGCTTTTTGACTGCCGAACTAGGAACTCGACGGGCGGGAGGTGCGATGGCGGTAAACCTCCGCTATTTTTAGCAGCACTTTACTGCTAATTTTGCATCGCTATTCGGCCACTAGCGGGGCGGTTTTACCCCCGCTATCGGCTGAGAAAGAGTTAAAACCTCCCACAATGCACCTCTGCATAGACGCATTGCCTTCGGTATAGCCGTGCTGTCCCATTGATTTCAATGGGCGGGGCCGGTGAAGGAGCGGTATACACGCTCCTTCACCGCTCCAAAGATGCAGCTAGCAGGGCTATTTTTCCCGTCCTGCTAGCGCACCGCTCCAGTGTGAAAGCCCTCGGGCGTTCACACTGGAGGAACTGCAGCAGCTGTTTAGGGTCGGTTTGCAGGCACTATTTTTAGCGCAATAGCGCCTGCAAACTTCTCCAGTGTGAAAGAGGTCTAAGTGTAGCAATATGGTTACATTTATGAAGGTACAACATTTAGCAACTCACATGGTTGATGATTAAAAGAGGCACATCTAAGTATGCAGGCATCCGGGGTAAAGCTGTCCACATAGACCGTCCTTGTCACCGCTAGCTCTCACTGCTGTCAGTCTGCAATCGTCACCAGGAAGACCACCCTGCAGTAGAGTGATCTGAAAGTGAGGCTTGAACCACTTGTGGAAGGCACATCAATGGTGGTGTGGAGGACGGTCTTTGTGGACAGCTTTACCCTGGATGTCTGCATGCTTAGATGTGTTTTTCTTAATCATCAACCATGTGAGTTGCTAAATGTTGTACCTTCATTAAATGTAACCATATTGCTACACTTAGGCCGCGTACACACGATCAGTCCATCCGATGAGAACAGTCCGGAGGACCGTTTTTATCGGTTAACCGATGAAGCTGACTGATGGTCTGATGTGCCTACACACCATTGGTTAAAAAACTATCGTGTCAGAACAAGGTGATGTTTACGTGTTTTAACACAACGACGTGCTGAAAAAATGCTGAAAAAAATGAAGTTCAATGCTTCCAAGCATGCGTCGATTTGATTCTGAGCATACGCGGCCTTTTAACTGATGCTTTTGCATACTAACGATCGGTTTTGACCCATCGGTCAGGCATCCATCGGTTAAATTTTAAAGCAAGATATTTTTTTTTACCGAAGGATAACTGACCGATGGGGCCCACACACAATCGGTTTGGACCGATGAAACGGACCTTCAGTTCTTCTATTTTATACTAAGTTGTGACACGACGCTACTCTTTTATGAACGTCATCACTTGTATTACAAGTCAAAATGAATTAAAAAATGTTGCTTGTCTTGCAAAACGCTCTCAAACCAAGTTACTCTTAAACCAAGGTTGTACTGTACCTTCTTCAGAGAGTACTATCCCAATGACCGTTGGTGTATTTGCTTCATTCATGAAAAGGCCTCCAGAGTTGATGTTCCCCTTTTTTCTGGCGTCTGCCAATACAAGCATAGTTGACTCATAGGACGTGTGTCTTTTTGAGTTCAAACCATCTGGTAAGCCTTTACCTTATCGGTGATGGATTATTCACTTTCACTTGTTCACTAGTATTCAGTGGCGTATCTAGGGTATGGCAGCCATGGCAAGTGCCATGGGCACCATATGAAGGGGGCGCTGTTGAGTGGCTGGGCAGCAAGGCACTTACTAGGGTCCAAGGGTCTCTTCTTCCCTCCTCCCGAGCATAGGCAGGATCTTCTTTTCAGCACCTTTGCTAATGGACAATGGCAGCGCTATCCCTGCTGCGTTCAGCCACAGCCCTCCCCTGTTCTCCCAGGCTCTCCCATTCCATCTGGTCGGATTGGCAGCGCACAAAGAAGGAGGAACATCAATTTCTCTCTTTCCTCTGTGAAAACTGAGGCCTTAAGTGATGAAGATTTCATCACTTCCATTAATGGTTCTGCATTTACCTGGCCTTGGATGGCACAGGAGGGATCAGGGATCTAATAAACCCCAGATTTCTCCATAAAGAGGATATGTCACTACCAAAGGTATCACATGGGATGATAAATATCACTAGTTTTGTTAGCTGTTTTTTTTTTTCTTAGGCTGGGTTCACACTTGTGTGGTGTGTATTTCAGCTCTTTTATCTCTGCAGATAGATAAGGGAAGTGTTCAGCAGATTAGCTCAGTTTTTAGCTGCAAATTTGTAGACCTGGGAGAAGTTCCGGGTGAGAGGAGAGTGGGGGGGAAGTGTATTGAGCTGAATGAGAGAAATTCCTGAAGAGAACTGAACACATCTGCGAATCACCTGCGTACCCATAGAAGATAATGGGACTGAATTCGCACCTGAGCCGCACCACAAGGCATAAAATCCGCACATGTTTTTTCTGCAATGCGCAGTGCGAATGCATCGCACATATGTGAACCAGCCTCATTGAAAACAATGTATTTAGAAATGTTCTGCGTATTAAATGCAGTTTAAGCCGCACTCAATTCGCATAGGTGTGAACCTAGCCTGAAGTGTATCTGAAAGATGGGTTTCAAATGTTTCGACAGGGGCGAAGTTTCAGTGCTTGCCATAGGCGCTATTTTCACTAGATACGCCTCTGCTAGTATTTCACATAATTTGAACGTCTAAGTGAAGACATGAAAATCCCATAGATGCCCCAATAAGGGATGTGTGGACTTACCATTTCGTTCATTTTGTTTTATTTCACATATGGACTTTATAGCCATCACTTTACTTATACTTTAATATTCATTTATTTTTAATTACAGATTGACGTACTTCACTTTGTTCATTTTGTGCAGTTAGGACCTATTACAAGGTCCCTGTACATTTTACATTGCAAGCGCTGCACTATTTTTACCTCATTCTTTATTGCAATATTGTTTGTTTGTCGAGCTAGCTGCTGCTTGAAGCTTGACAGTCTAACGCAATATTTTCACTTTTAGCATCAAAACAATTATTTGTTTCTTATATGCACAATAATAATTGGTCCCCTAAGGAACTTCTAGCAAGTTGTGCAATAAGCTAACTTGAAATTACTGTTATATAAAAGAAGGGCTGATGTGCTTGAAAATACCTGTCAGCTTGTTAACTCTAGTACTGCACTAAAACAAAAGTATTGAGATGCAAAATTCAATTATTAGAATTTGGAGGTCCCTCATACTTCAGCCCATACTTATTGACGTCTGATAAAAATATGCGGGGCAGCCATCACAAATTTTGGGGCCCCTTACACAGCTTTAGGCAGGGCCCCCCTGGAGCAGAGAACCATACCTTACAGGTATAATGCAAAAAAAAGGGAGGGGAAAGGCTGGGCCTGGAAGTGGCCCTGGGGACCATTGGCCCCCTAACAGGTGTAATGCAAAAAAATAAATAAACGGGGGGGGGGGCAGCCGGGTCCCTGGGGACCATCGGCCCCTTACACGTGTAATGCCTGTACCCCCCTGATGGCGGCCCTGGAAATATGTCACAATAAATTGTTGTTTTGATAAGTCTATTCCACAGCGAATAACAGCGAAATGCCATAGGGTGAACTGTGTAGGTGGAGAAGTAGGCCATCCAAGAACAAGGAGGTAGGAGCTGGATAGGTCAGTAGTTTAAGACAGGCCTCTTTGGAAGCAGAAGCAATCTCCAAGCACCCTATGTAAAATAAAAAAAGCAAAGACACCTCATAATGTAGACTGTATAAGAATTTATTCAGACAATAAGAGCAACTCACATTTGGTGGGTAAAAACAGGCATCTAATAATCCTAAAGACGGTGGGTCTATGCTTGCGCAACTTTAGGATTATTAGATGCCAATTTTTACCTACCCAATGTAAGTTGCTCTTATACCTTTCATGCCCAAGCCTATTTCTGACAATTGGGCCCGGATTCACATACCTCGGTGCATATATATGCCGCCGTAGCGTATCTTCTTTACACTACGCCGGCGCAACGCAGAGAGGGAAACATGGAATTCACCCAAGAATTTACCCTGGCGTATATTCGTCGGCGTAAGACAGCATAAGTGGAAGTGGGCTGGAAGTGGGCGTGATACATGGTAATGAAGCGTGACCCCATGCAAATAATGTGCCGAGTACTAGGCAAGTACTTAAAATGAACAGCGCATGCGCCGTCCTGTGGACGTATCCCAGTGCGCATGCTCACAATCACGTTGAAAGAACTGCCTAAGATACATCGAAACACTCCCTACGACGTGAACGTAACCTACGCCCAGCCCTATTTGCGTACTACGTAAACTACGTAAAATACGACAGCATTCTTTCCTGGCCCATACCTTTGCATTAATTGCGCCTCCTATGGGGAATAACTTTATGCCGGATGTACGAGTTACGAAAACCGCGTATATTATGCGCCGGGCGCAAGTACGTTCCTGAATCGATGTATCTCCCTCATTTCCATATTTAAATAGGAAATCAATGGGAGCGCCAGATGCGTCCAGCATAACTATGCGCCCACGATATGCCTGAGTGGGCAAGTTACGTCGGTGGACTGAAGCCAGTTTTTAGGCGTATCTTAGTTCTGTGGGCACGGCGCACAAATACAACGGTGCATATTTACACTTACGCGGCATATCTCGAGATACGTCAGCGTAAGTGCTTTGTGAATCCGGGCCATAGTGTTTACAAGGTAAAATGCATATTTTTTGCTAGAAAATTACTATTTTTTTTTTTTGTTTCACAAAAGATTTTATTAAGGCAAACTTAAGGTTACATTACAGACGTTTGTAAGGGTAAACATGTTCGTACCAAAGATACACAGGGTTGTAATTACCAACCCTATACAATAAGTGCATCAGATAAATTGTCACAATAGGCATAGTAACAAAAACATAAGCAAAAGGTACATATATACGTTATCTAACATAGAAAGAAAACCGACTTAATATTGTTTTTTCCTCCTTGTTGTATCTTATCTTTCCCCCCAAGGAATAGCCGCCCCGTAAGTCAAGGAGGGTATCCCGCTATACGGTGCGTAAAGTAGATCCTCCCCTCCAAGACCGATCGTAAGATTGAGTCCAAAAGGGGAGAATTATGAGCAAGCCCTTGGCGGACAGAAGGTTAAGCTGGGGTGACTAATAGGGGGGAGAGATCAATGTCAGAGTGTGAAAAGTACCTCGGAATAAGTTGGGGGGCTGGAGGGAGGGGGAAGGAAAAAGGGAGAGAAGGATGGGAGAAAGAACATGGTATGAAAAAAAAAGGGGGGGGGGGGAGAAAAGAAAAAGAAATAGAGGGGGGGCCACTCCTCCGGCATGGTGCCCCAAGGGAACAGTCATTTAGGGTAAAAGTGAAGAGCACCATAGGGAACCCAGAGAATTACCAGAACATCAAGCATTAAGAGGGGAAATAAGATTTAAAACAATCAGTAGTTTTAAAGTGAGTCCAACAAGCCCAGGTTTGCGTGAAAGTCTGTAAACGTTCCTGAGAGATGAGAATCAGCTCCTCCAGTTCCGCTATCCTAGCTATTCTAGACAACCATTCCCTAATGGTGGGTGTATCTGCCGAGCGCCAGTGTGCTGGAATGCAGAGTCTGGCCGCGTTAACCATGTGCATGGCTAATGATTTACGATAGTCGTGATGGGGCAGAGTTGTGTGGTGTAGAAGGTATTGTGCCGGGTTGTAATCTAGCTCGTAAGTAGTAACATTTTTGATAATGGAGTGTACCTCCACCCAGAAAGGCTGAACGGACCTACACTCCCACCAGATGTGGATCATCGAGCCTACATCTGCATTGCATCTCCAGCAAACGTTGGGTATTGCAGGTGAAAATTTGTGCAGGCGTGAGGGAGCCCTGTACCATTTGGTTATAATTTTATACCCATTTTCCTGAATCGCGACATTCATTGAGCCCTTATGTGCAAGTGTATAAATGTTTCTCCAATATTCGTCGTTAAGAGGCACTTTCAAGTCATTCACCCAGGAATCACGCATGTGTTTAGTCGTTGGGGAGAGAGAATCCTCCTGGAGGAGCTCATAAATGAGGGATATGAGATGTCTCTTTGGTGAGGGGTCCGAGCAGAGGGTTTCGAATGGAGTAAGTCGTCTGGACCATGTCGTACTAGGCACTTTGGATGTAAGATAGTGTCTCAACTGTCTGTAAGACCAGAAGGGGAATGTCTGTGTATGCGAGTCAGCCATTAAGTCTTCATAAGACCGGGCAATTCCATCCCGGAAAAAGTGTTTTTCAAGGACCTCTGCATGCGGCCATTCCTTCTGGAGGAAAGAGGGGCATCCTGGAGTGAAGTCCGGATTCCCTCTCAGAGATGTCAACGGACCTAGGTGTGAGGATATTTTATGATGAGCTACCGCTTTGTTGAAAGCTGCTAGGGAAGGGGATATCAATGGGTGTCCCTTAAGTGGCTGGGGCCATTGATGTGTGGGAAGCCAAGGGAGAACATGCGTGGGTGTATGAACAAAGTGTTTTTCCAAGGTAACCCAAGCTTTCCCCAGGTAGTGGATCTTCCAATCGACAACTCTAGTCAGATGGCAGGCTAGGTAGTATTTATGCAGGTCCGGTAGACCTAATCCACCTATATCCTTGGGGAGGGTAAGGCGAGTATATTTTATGCGTGGAGGGCTGTTTTTCCATAAAAAGATTGTGCAAGCTTTCCTATAAGTCGCAAAGAAAGAAGGGGGGAGGAAAATTGGAACCGACTGCATCAAATATAGTAAGATAGGGAGAACTATCATTTTGATAAGAGCTGCCCGGCCGAACCAGGATATGTTCAGGTCAGCCCAATCTTTCAGGTCCTTCTGAACTTTCGCGAGAGCATTTACAAAGTTCAAATTATAAAGGTCCGACATCTTCCTAGTTATCTGAACGCCAAGGTAGGTGATAGAAGTCTCCTTCCATTGAAACGGAAATGACTCCTGGCAATGTGTTACTTCTCGTGCGGGTAGGGTAATATTCAGGGCGTGAGATTTCGAATAATTAATTTTTAGATTCGAGAGATCCCCAAAATGATTTATGTCTTTTAATAGGTTGGGCAATGAAATCCTAGGGCTTTGAAGGGAGAGCAGAATATCATCCGCGAAAGCGGCTACCTTAAATTCTCTGCCTGCAATGGTTACCCCCTTGACGTCCGGATTGTGACGTAATCTGTTCAAGAGGGGTTCTAATGTCAAAACAAAGATCAAAGGGGACAGGGGGCAGCCCTGGCGTGTCCCATTGCTGATAGAGAAGGCGTCCGACAGGAGGCCGTTGGTCTTCACCCTTGCTGAGGGGTTAGAGTAGAGGGCATTAATATACGTAACCAATACGGGGCATGAGACCAATTCCATTTAGTACCTCCCGCATATAATCCCAGGCCACCCTGTCAAACGCCTTCTCAGCATCAAGGGACAGAAAAAAGGCCTCAGAGTCCGAAGCCTGTAGCCAGTGTTGTATGTTCAAAGCGTGGATGGAATTGTCCCTAGCTTCTCTGCCCGGAACAAAGCCCACCTGATCCAATGATACTAGGTCAGGGATAAGGGGAAGTAATCTATTAGCCAGAATTTTGGCAAATAGTTTGATATCTACGTTTAGTAGGGAGATGGGCCTATAATTAGAAGCTAGCAGTGGGTCTTTTCCTTCTTTGGGCAGGACTGTTATATGGGCCTCTAAAAGTCTACCTGGGTGTGTATGAGGGTCCGAAAGGGAGTTAAACATCCTAAGCATTTCGGGGGTCAGTGTGTCTAGGAAGGTTTTGTAGTATATTAGTGGGAGACCGTCCGGTCCTGGGCTTTTCCCCACTTTCATTTGTTTTATAGCCCGGTGTAATTCTTCCTTGGAAATGGGAGTTTCCATCGCCTCTGCTTGTTGAGAAGAAATGGGCTTAGGACAGTATTCGGCTAGAAATTCCCGTATTTGAGCGACGCGTCTGGATGCATCAGTGCCCTTCAAATTGTTGTCGGGTAGATTATAGAGCTTTGAGTAAAAGTTCTCAAAGTGTTCGGCTATTTCCTCATTTTTAGAGAGGAGTGTGCCATGTTTGTCTCGAATTTGATTAATTCTAGTGGCAAGTTTAGCTGTTTGTACTGTGCGCGCCAGTAGCCTGCCGCTCTTGTTGCCGTGTTCATAGAACACTTTTTGTTGCAAGACATAGCGTCTTCTTGTGCGTTTCCCTAGTTCATCCAGGAGCGTGGACCTCGCATGCAATAAATCTTGCATCACCGCCTGTGAGGTCGATCGTTTGTGGGAAGCTTCTAGTCTATTCACAGTCTCAATGAGTGTCTTGATAAGTTCCTGACTTTGTTTTTTTGCGGTCGACGTTAGGGCAATGAGTTTTCCTCTTAAGACGCATTTATGCGCCTCCCAGAGTGTGACCGGTATGATTTCCGGGCTGGAATTTTCCTGGAAATAGAGGTGGATATTGGAACTAATCTGGTCTACCGTTGCTGGATCATTCAGTAGAGTTGGGTTTAAACGCCATGTTTTAGTAAATTTATTTACCTCAGGGAAGGAGAGTGTTACGGTAATGGGGTGATGGTCGGATAGGAACATTGGTTCTATAGTGGCTTGGGACAAGAACGATAGGTCGTTTTGAGAGAGAAAGAAATAATCGATTCTCGAATATTTTTGGTGCGGGTGGGAAAAAAAGGTGTAATCTTTAACGTTCGGAAAGAGAGTGCACCACGTATCGTGTAGTGGCAAATGTTGGAGTCGCAATTTGATCTGACGGATCGCTCGGTAAGGGAGAGTGGACGTTCCTGTTGAGGAATCTAGGGTAGGATTCATTGGGGTGTTAAAGTCTCCGCCCCGGAGCAGTAACCCTTCCTGAAAGGCTGAGAGGAGGTCATCTACCTTCCTAAAAAAATGTGACCTGGTGTTCATTCGGGCAATAGACATTGGCCAGAGTGATTGGTCTGGATGCATAAGTACCTTTAAGGAAGATGTATCTGCCTGCAGGATCGGACAAGGTGTCAGTCAGTTGGAAATTAGCATTCTTAGAAATAAGAATAGAAACCCCCTTGGTCTTGGAGTCTGGGTTCGTAGAGTGGTACGCGTGTTTGTAAATGTGGTTTGCCAATTTAGGGATGGCATCTGACCTAAAATGAGTTTCCTGAAGTAGTAGGAAATGTGCTTTATGTTTAGTTAGGGCAGCTAGAACCTGGGATCTCTTTTCAGGAACATTCAAGCCCTTGACGTTTAGCGAAAGGCATTTAAGGGATAGATGACCTGTTTTGTCCATCTGGTTGGTTTGTGGGCTCAATTGGTAGGGTCAAGATGCACCAACTCCAATGAGTCGCTTGGTTTGATATAGTACTTCAAGGACTGTTCGGAGGAGTGGTCCCCAAAGGAAAAAGGAAGGAAAGCAAGGAAAAGGAAGGGAAGGGCCAGGGAAGAAATCAGGTGGGAGGAGAGATAGGAGAATAAACAGAGAGAGGGGAGGTATTCAGGGGTAGGTATGTGGATACGACAATTGGTACAAGAGGGAGTGTAGAGGGAGTGATGGGGCAAGGAAAGGCCTAAAATCGGCCAAGTCCTAAAGGGGAAACAAAAACAGAAAGAGGGAGAGGGGGGAGAGGGGGGGGCTAGAATGAGCGTATATCTGAACAAGATAGGTTTGCCCCTAGTGGGAAGATGTACCGGAGGCGGCTACAAGAATATACAGCCACCTAAAGGGGGGAGCCGGAGTGTCAGCTTCAATCCGTCAGGGAAGCTGTGGGGGGACAGAAAACTTGGACTAAACCGAACAAATTAGCACTACGGAGGACGAAATAGACAATAAAAGGGAGCAATAAGATAATCATGGGATGTCAAAAAAAAAGAAAAAATTCACTAGTCTGGAGAAGATAGGATATATTAACATGAAAGGCCCCAAGGCGTATCAAAGAGGGGGAAACAAGTAATTTACCCTTCATGAAGGATACCTTAACCATGTAAGTGCAGAGAGAGCAGAACCCCATAGCAAAACATGCAAATTCAGGTATAGTATATCAGCAGAAATAGAACCTACTGAAATAGAGAGCCCAGGTTATTGTCAGAGGGTGGGTATCATAACTGAAAAACCATAAGTTCTCCATTCTAGGCAGGCATACTTAGATCCTGTATTAGCTGAACATAAAAATTGCGATAAACATATTAGAGTAAACCAAAACAATGGGTAAACCGAATATTTGCATTGTTGAAAATTAGAAATGCAATCCCCTCCTTCCACCCCATCCCATTGGTTCCCGACAGTTTCTGCAGAAAGCACGTTCCCAGAGCCCACATGCAGCAAGCAGCAAACAGGTTCCTTTGTTGAGCAAGTAGCCAGTGGGTCTGAAGGAGCACAGCAAATGGACCAACGTCCTGCATGTAAAATGAGTTCCCAGCTGCTATTCTCCTCTCAGGTTGAGAGCAGGGATTCCAAAATACGGGCCCATGGAGCAGTCAGGAAGCAATGAGAAAGGCTTAATTAACACGCCCACATGTCTCGTCTAGCGGACAGACCCCAAGAAAAAAAAAAAAAAAAGGGAAAGTAAACAGAGACTGTACCGCAATACTTGTGTAGAAGAGATCACATGCGCGAGGCAGTCGGGTCCCGATCGTAGATGGTAACGTCATACCATAGTGAGGTGACAGCGGGCTCTTAGATTCCATCACTTGGGTAGAGATTGGGAAGGAGGATTATGAGGCAGTACCCAGAACAGTAAGGGAAAAAAAAAACAAAGAAAAAACAAAAAGAGAAAGTTAAACAGTCAACCACATCAGCAAGTAATGGACCAATTGAGCCATAGGAGGAAGGTTACAGGGTTAAGCATTCTGCTGGCCTCTACGAGGGGTGGCAGCCATCTCCGGGACTTGTGGGGGGAGGTCTCGACGAGACTGGCGGTCGCCGGGTGCAATGGGATCCAACCTACGGCGTCTGGAGCGGTGTCTTTGTGTCTTCGGAGAGGCAGAGTGAGACACTGGTTTCCAGGGTTCTGTAGGAAAATAGAAGGGGTACCACTCTGGCAGATCAACAGGTGGGATATCCAGCTGCTCACAGAAGGAAGGCAGGTCCTCCGGGGACCGGAGTAGTGCTGTGTGACCCCTAGCAGAGGCTGAAAGGCAAAAAGGGAACTTCCATCTATATTGTATGTTGCGCGACCGCAGGGAATCCAGCAGAGGGCGCAAGGTGCGTCTGTTTTGCAAGGTAATTTGTGAAAGATCCTGAAAGAGTTTTATGTCTGCCCCATTGTACAAGATGCGTCCTCTAGCCCTCGCCTTTCTGAGAATCTCCTCCTTGAGGGGAAAGTTTACAATGCAGCACACAATGTCTCTGGGGGGTTCGGAATCGCGGGGGGGGTCTCAATGCTCGATGGATCCTTTCCATCTCCACAGGGGAGTCTGCCGGCCGACCAAGCAGGTCATTAAAAATGGCGCAAACAGTCTGTGGCATGGTGGCTTGATCCACTCCCTCCGGGACCCCCCGTACCCTAATGTTATGCCTGCGACCCCTATTGTCTAAATCTTCCACTTGTCTATGGAGTTCAAACAAGTGTGGAAGCTGCAGGTCATAGGATTTTTGCACTTGCCTTATAGCAGCCGCCTGCATGTGGGAGGATTCCTCTACCTCTGTAATGCGGTGATTCATAGAGTGGATGTCAGACTTGAGGTCCGAGATAGCAGATGTTAGGGTGTGTTTGATGTCAATAGCCACCCTCTGTAGGTCCCTCTGGAGGTCCAGCAAGCTCGGATTGAGCGCCGTCGCCCCCTCGCTCTCGGATAGCGAATCGGCCATGCTGTTAATTGAGGCCGGGGATGAGGCCTGCACGGAGCGGGACTCCACGTGCGGACCTGGCGGCCGCGATCTGAACATCTCCGGGATGTTGCTTCCTGGCTGGGACCCGGTCTCCTTCATGTGGACTTGCCCATCTCTTAAATGTAGGTAAATCCCTGAGATAAGCGACTATTCGTCCTCGTTGTGCTGGAGCTACTCGTTCAAGCAGTCATCACGGGTCCCGTCCAAGCCACGCCCCCCCCAAAATTACTATTTTTTAGCAGAGAATCTAGAGGATAAAATGGCGATTGTTGCAATATTTTATGTCACACTGTATTTGTGCAGCAGTGTTTTAAACACAACTTTTTTTGGAAAAATACACTTTCCCGAATAAAAAAAAAATGAAACCGTAAAGTTAGGCCATTTTATTTTTTATTTTTATTTTTTCGTATAATGTGATGGATGATGTTACACAGAGTAAATAGATACCAAACATGTCACGCTTTAAAATTGCACGTACTCGTGGAATGGCGACAAACTACGGTACCTAAAAATCTCCATAGGTAACGCTTTTTTTATGGTCACTGGGTTAGTTACAGAGGAGAACTAGTGCTAGAATTATTGCTCTCGCTCTGATTATCGTGGCGATACCTTACATGTGTGATTTGAACACTGTTTACATATATGGGCGCGACTTCCGTATGCATTGTCTTTGCTGCACCAGCTCGAAAGAACATATTTTTTTTTTCTTATTTTTTTTTTATATTTTTATATTGTGTTTAAAAAAAACTGTGATTCTTAATACTGTATATTTTTTTTTTAAATCCGGTGCCATTGGCAGCCGAATAAACTGGAAGTGACGTTGTGACGTCACTTCTGTGTTTACATACAGGAGACCTCAAGCCAGTCTCTGTCTAGATGCCAGAAGAGGCGGATCAACGATGTGATTCCCAGTAAGAATGGCGGAAAGAGGCGGAAGGGGGGGATGTCCCCTCCTGTTCCTGCGGGATAACAACAGCAAGGGCGGACTGACGACTTATGGGGCCCCCGGGCAATAGGAGATTATGGGGGCCCCCGGGCAATAGGAGATTATGGGGCCCCCAAGCAATAGATTATGTGGCCACACAGTATACACACACACACAAATACAGTATACAGACACACAGTTTACACACACAGTATACATACACACAGAATACACACACACACACACACTGAAAAAGGAACTGGATAGGCGGGACAGTTATAATCTTGGATTTTTTTTAAAAAACACAGATTTTTACATACTGTGCCTGGTTTTACTGAGGTTGGCAACCCTGATGGGGCCCCCTAGTGGCATGGGGCCCTAGGGCAGTGCCCGAGTGCCCGAATGGTCAGTCCGCCCCTGAACAACAGATCGGCTTTTAGCCACATCAGTTGTTACCCCTGGAAAGCCGGCCAGTGGCTCTAAAAAATGGTACTGGGGTAAAAGGGGAAGGGGTTAAACTCATTGTCTGAATAAATTCTTATACAGTCTACACTCACTGGTGTCTAATAACCTGTTAAAATAACCAAAATATGTATTAATTTAGAGCGGTAGTAAACCGCCGGTGACTTAATTTATTTTTTAAAGTGGTAGTAAGC
Source organism: Rana kukunoris (assembly GCA_029574335.1). Lineage (NCBI taxonomy): Eukaryota > Metazoa > Chordata > Amphibia > Anura > Ranidae > Rana > Rana kukunoris. Next base: position 194,278,126 of record CM056050.1, on the reverse strand, counting down.
CAAAAGTGATTTTTTTTTTATTTTTTTAAAGTGGTAGTAAACCACCAGTGCTTTTTTATTTATTTTTTAACTTGCAAGGCACAGTTATAATGTAATAGTATGCATCGCATACTAGTACATTATGTGAAACGTACCTTAGAACGAAGCCCTTCCCTGCCGACAGGGCTTCCATCTTCACCCATTTTCCTTTCCGGGTTCACAGACTGGCCGGAGCCGCGATAACGTCACTCCCGCATATGCGTGAGGGAGCCGCCATTTAAGGCATAAGACTCTGGCCTGGGTGGCATTTCCTTCAGAACGCATGCGTCAGTGATATCAACAGCTGCATGAACAGTAAATATTTCCAAAATGGCGTACGTTTAGGAGATATTTACAGTACCTATAGGTAAAATTCATGTATGGGAGATTACTCCCACTTTAATGTACCGTATTTATCGACGTATACCACACACTTTTCCCCCCTTAAAATGAGGGGAAAATCGTGGGTGCGCGATATACGCTGATACCTGCTTCCCACGCTCAGTTTGAACTGAGCCGCTGACATATACCGAGTGCAGTCACGCTCTGTGACGTTTATGCATGAGAAGCCGAGCGTGCCCGACTGCGCTCGGTATATGTCGGCGGATGCTTCAAACTGAGCGCGGGAAGCGGAAATTCGACTCGGACATCGCTGGAGAAGCCGGGAGGACACCACCGAAACCGCAGACGGACGCCGGACCGGACGATGGAGGCCGGGCAAGACACCAAAACTATAAGTAATAAAATGTTATAACATTTTTTTTTACAGGAATTTTGGGGCAACTTTAGGGGTGCGCGCTATACGTGGGAGCGCGCAATACCCCGATAAAACGGTATTTACCAAACCAAACATTATTCTTCTGTGGTCAAAAAAAATTACAATGCAGCTCCCTACTAGCACATAATTAAACTATATATATAATTGTTTTATTTCAAAGGGGTTTGTAATTCTGTGCAGTTGGCCTTGTGATCCATGAGTTCTTGACAAACTGCATGCTTTCAAAGTAATAATCGTCAAATCAAGAGAATCTGCAGTTCACAAATTACAAATTAATATGAATAATAACATGTAGATTAGTAAGGACTCACACACTTTAGGAGTGCAGGTAATATGGATTCGTCATTTGTATGAATATCGAAGGTTGTGGTTACCTTAATGGCAATCTACACTTTATAATCTATGTAGCCATTATAAGCAGTTCCATGAGTCCTGGAAATTATTCTAAACAAACGTTGAGAAAGGCTGCTCTAGACTAAGAAAGCATTAGTACAGAAATGTGTAGTTGAGTGCTTATATACCAGCTATTTTGTATTCCCAGTCTGTCACTGCAAAACCAATTTTAAGCCTTCAGATTCTGCTGTAGCTCCTAGCTGTTGACTGTCAAACCTGACATCATTGCTGTAACTCTAAAAAGCAAAAATCACCGTACCAAATCCCTAATGACCTGTACTAGTTTTGCTTTTGTTTTGTGTCTTCACAATAGTTATACAGCCAATTTGTACAATACATACTATGATTTTATATATACATATACAGTATACAGTTGTAATATATAATATACTGTATATATAACTATTTTCCTGCACTTTTCAGAATCAAGGACACCAATCATTTTGATTTAGGATGAGCTTCAGGTTCAGGTTTACTATGAATTTCGACCTGAACTCAAGTCATTCACAGTTCCAGAAAATGACTAAAACAACCATTTACTGCTATAGCAACCAATTATTAATAATTAATTTCCTGGCTTTTGAATTGTAGTCAGGTGGCTTAGAACGGCCAGTAATGGGCATTTTCCTGTGCCAACCCCTTACTTATGTTACACTACCCCCTTGGGGACTGCTGAGAATTACCTGCTCATCTGCACGGCCATGACCAAGTGAACCTTTCAACATACCTGACACTCTTGGTTCAGACATCCTTATAACACTGTGCAGCAAGAATCAAACAACTCAGTAATATTAGGTTCTTAAATATTTTACTTGAACCAGATAGAGGAAGTTAATTCACAAACAGAGGTAATGAATCCGCTGAGCCTGGAAAACAGCACGGATTCAGCAAACAAATTCCTCCTAAGGACGCAAACAATGGTTTGGCAATGAACAATGCTATATACATATATGTACACTATACCTCCCCCAGTCACCCCCCTCCACCTACAGTTAGAACACTATACAGGGAACATATTTAACCCCTTCCTCACCCCCTAGTGTTACCCCCTTCAATGCCAGTCACATTTATACAGTAATTAGTGCATATTTATAGCACTGATCGCAGTATAAATGTGAATGGCGCCAAAAATGTGTCCAATGTGTCCGCCATAATGTCGCAGTCCCAATAAAAATCGCAGATCGCCGCCATTACCAGTAAAAAAATAATAATAAAAAAAAATCTGTCCCCTATTTTGTAGGCACTATGGGGCAGATTCAGATACAATTAGATTATCGTAGCGTTTCCCAAATACACTACGCCGCCGTATTTTACCTGGCTCTACGTGGAATCCAGGTAGATTTTGTCCAGTAAACGACGGCGGCGTAGTGTATTTCTCCCGGCGCAATCCATCTATGTGATTAGGGGGCGTGAAGCATTTAAAATAGGCGCGTTCCCGCGGCGATCGAACTGCGCATGCTCCGTTCAGAAATTTCCCCCCGTGCATTGCGCGAAATCACGTCGTTACGTCATTTTTTCTTGAGTAGCGTCGTTTACGGAGATTCCTATTTCCGAACGAGTTACGTAAAAAAAAAAAATATATATTTTAAATTTGACGCGGGAACGACGGCCATACTTAACATGGGCTACGCACCATTAGACCAGCAAAAAGCTGGTCTAACAGTACGTATAAAAAAATAGACGAAAGCGATTGCGAAGACCACTTGTATCTTCGTGGATCGCCGTAAAAACTAATTTGCATATCCGGCGCATGAAAACGACGCAAACTCCTCCCAGCGGCCGCAAAAATATCGCAGCGTACATCCGAAGGCTTACGAAGACGTAAGCCTCTCGGATCGAAGCCCGAAGCCGCCGTATCATGGTTTGAGGATTCAAACTAGTGATACGGCGCGCGAAATTTGAAATTACTCCTGTCTAACACCAGTTAGACAGGCGTAATTGCTCTGTGAATCTGGGCCCCTAACTTTTGCGCAAACCAGTCGCTTATTGCGATTTTTTTTTTTACCAAAAATATGTAGAATACGTATCGGCCTAAACTTTGTTTGTGAGCCACGTCGCATGACCGCGCAATTGTCAGTTAAAGCGACGCAGTGCCGGAAGCTGAAATTTCACCTGGGCAGGAGGGGGGTATATGTGCCCAGTAAGCAAGTGGTTAAAGGAACCTATTTAGAAAAAAAAAAAAAAAACCTTTACATCCCCTTTAACTACTTAATCTAGTCTTAATCTTAATCTTAATCTAATGAAAGAGCAGGTCTTCTGAAGGTAATATCTATAGGCTTTCTTATAAGTGATGACAAAAGAGTTCCACATTGCAGATCTGATGTTCTTCGCTAGCTAGTTGGAACTCGTTAACTGTAATCCGTTTGGTTGTAGATAAAGCAATAGGTTACTAGTGGTGAAGATCTAAGGCGTGTGAGCACAGTGTTCAAGCAATGCAGTAAAGAGTTCTAAATAAAGATGTCTGTGAACCGTGTTCTGTAATAGTGGCAATGAATAAATAAAGGGTCTAGCAATTTGCCCTCTTACCAATGACCAAATCGATCCGAGGTCTTCTGGACAGGAGCACATGTAGCAGCACTCAGGCAGCAGATCTGCTGTCTCAGTCTTCGGAAGGGAAGCTTGCCCCACGCACCCACACCGACAAGCAAACAATCCAAGTAATGTTAGTGACAGGATATTCGACATTGTAAAACAGAGCTAGGCTCCTTAGGCCTCAGGGTGGAAGTAAGGATCAGAATGGTAGGCGCAGCCTCTCTCTCCCCATTACACAGAGAGGTCCGTCTCGCATCAGGCCCAGAAGGAAGAGACTCTGCGTGGGCTTCTCACTCCTTTTATGGTCACTCTTAGCAACCTTCATGTCACCGCAGAGATCCCTGGGATGTGTAATCTTAGGGTACATGGTTTCACTGTAATAGTCTGAAGGGTATCTATGAATCCCCAAAACTCATAAGGGTCTTGATCCTTTTAATGGGAGACCAATTGTTCCAGGCACAGTGTAACTGAACGAATGACTCAATGGGTTGATTATCAGCTCCAGCCCTTGGTCACCAGTCTACTTGGATAATGCTCTGCATTATGTAGGCAGGGCCACAAAAAAGGCTGTAAGATCACCTCCAACATACCTCCCAACTTTTTGAGATGGGAATGAGGGACACATAATCGCAAAAGTTAGTAGACATAGGACACACCCCTTGCCATGCCTACCTGTAGTTGCTGCTACATTAAAGCTCCACTTTTACCTTCATTACCAGGTCTATTTTATGCGCTATGGCACTGCATTAATTTAACTGACAATTGTGCGGTCATGTCACACTGTACATGACATTTTTTCCCAAAAAATAGAGCTTTCTTTTGGTGGCATTCGACCACCTCTGCTGTCCTTATTTTTTGTGCTATAAACAAAATCTGTCAATTTTGAAAAAAATATATATATTTGTTTTACTTTCTGCTATAGAACATACCCAATAAAAAAAAGTAAAAAATCAAATTTCTTAATCAATTTAGGTCAATATGTATTCTGCTAGTTGTTTTTGGTATAAAAAAAAATCCCAATAGGCGTATATTGATTGGTTTCTGCATTAATTTATTTACTTTTTTTTTTTTACTAGTAATGGCGGCAATCAGCGACTTTGCAGTGGACAAATCAGACACCTAACTGACACTTTTTGGGGACCAGTGACACAAATACAGTGATCAGTGCTAAAAAATATGCACTGTCACTGTACTAATGGCTGGGAAGGGGTTAACAAAGGGTTAACTGCGATAAAAGGGTTAACTGTGTGCCTAGGTTGTGCTTACTCACTGCGGGGAGGTACTTTGACTAGAGGAAGGCAAAGATCTGGGTTCCTGCTTAGCAGGAACACAGGATCAGTACTTTCCCTTCTGTCAGAATGACAATCTGTCTTGTTTACATACAGCTCAGTGTAGCAGAAGTACCTATTAAAGTGATTTCCAATGGAAGTATGTAAAAAAAAAAAATATTCCTAAACATCAGCTTTAAATGAACAAGCCAAAGGTAGAAGCTGATTGGTTGCACGGCTGCTCCAGATTCTGTCTGCTCCAGTTTTGATAAATTCCCCCTTGTGTTGCTTTGGTGGAGGTAGTAGAGTGTAGGCTCTTAGTCAAAGAATGATGTTATGGATCAGTGTTCACAGCACTGTGTAATATATGAGAATCAGGGCTGGATTTACCAATAGTCATGTGCCAAAAAATGTATGTATCTACACCAAAGCTGTGTGCCTAAAAGCTCCAGATTATTATTATTATTATTTATGAGTGTGGTGAGGATTGGGTTGTCACTTTTTCTTCAAGCCAAACCCAAACACTTTATGCGACACACGTTAATTTTTTTTTTATGTAGCTCCCCTGTACTTTCAAGTACGGACGCTGTTTAAATTTAGAGGGGGATGAGAGAATTACTTAGCTCTCATCTATGTGATTTATGTTAATTTAGTCACTGTGCTGTGCTGTCATTTTATTCTGTGTTCCAAAGATGCCTTTCCATCTCGGAATGACAGGTGGCGGCAGTGGAGACCAGTGGGAGCGCCTTCTTGCCAGCAGCCAATCAGAGGAGGTTTTCCCTCGCGGGGCACACTGGGGGAGGGTACCATTTTTGGCGTGGTGAGTTTGAGGTTGGATCTGGGTGCGGCACCCACCTTTGGGGTGTGCGTACGTCACAGGCCCCGGCAATATGGCCTTACAGGCCGAGGCGCACGTGCTACGCAGAGTTCCTGACTCTGGACCCTCATGGCCCGGAGCAACTTAAGCTGCATAGGGGCCTCAGTGACCTACTGAGTCCTCCACATCTATGAGAAGATCCCAAGCGAGTTGTGCTTTTCGGTGGGGAAGTCGGTCTGAGTCGGTGAGCCTGGAGGCAGGTGATCCAATAGGGCTTAGACAATCCACCGAGGATCTGAGTTGCCGGACACTGACGAATTATATGCTGTAACTTGTCCGTCAGTGACTCCAAAATCAAAGACGCTACCCGAGGGGAATTCAGGCAAATTTGATTAATGAGAAGGAATTGCTCGACCAAGCTACATTCTAGAGCTGGGGCATGTGGCAGAGGCACCACTCCTATTCTATTGAGCCAAGTCGGTGGCAGAGACATGTTTTCTCCTTCTCAAGACTCTTAGTAACATTCTGGCTGCCAGTTCTGTGAGAGAGATTGTCTGGGTGCATTAAACCCACTCCAGCTGGAGTGGCGACGAAGTAAAGGTGTCATTGAAGCAGAACTGCTTCTACAAATAGTTAAGGCCTGAATCTGCAATTTCCTCCTCTCTTCACCATCTTTCTTTCTTCACCTGAAGTTGCCTGTTTGCTGTGTTGGGCACAAGAATAAAAGCATAGAAAACGACACCTTGCTGTTTGGACATTCTATCATTGCTCACATCACCTACTCTTCACCATACCCCTGGACATGCTACAAAGGTGACACGCCGATCCCAAATCTATCTAGCGGCTCCTGAGGGGGTAGCGCTACATTTAGTATACACTATAGGATTGTAATAGACCTGTGACACCTTTGGGCACTCCAAAGAGAATAGTAATGTGGCACAAATAGTGCCCCCTCACCCTCCTGTCAAGCCCTGTTCCGAGCTACATTCCTGTCTGAATAATGTGTCCAGGTTTCAGTTGGACTGAAACCCGGACACATGATTCAAAACCTGGACTGTCAGGGTTAATACTGGATAGGTGGCAACCCTAGGTGAGGATTTTTAAAGCATAAGCTCTTATGGTGCAGAGGCTGATGTCACAGGCTTACTTCTGACCACTGTTAATGTTGGCAGCAAATGGCATTTTAGTTTTAGTCCCATTTTAGTCTTTCGCAATTGTTCTAGTTTTAGTCATATTTAGTCGACTGAATCTCCAGTACATTTTAGTCAAGTAAAATCATTTTAGTAGACTAAAACTCATTTTAGTCATCTAAAATCGAAGGCTCTGCACACACGATCAGTCCAAACTGATGAAAACGGAATGAAGTTCAGTTTCATCGGTTCACCGATGAAGTCTACTGATGGTCTGATGTGCCTACACACCATCGGTTCAAAAACCGATCGTGTCAGAACGCGGTGACGTAAAACACAACGACGTGCTGAAAAAAATCAAGTTCGATGCTTCCAAGCATGCATCGACTTGATTCTGAGCATGCTCAGGTTTGGAACCGATGCTTTTGCGTACTAACCATCGGTTTTGACCTATCGGTCAGGCGTCCATCGGTACAAATTTAAAGCAAGTTGCACAGTCCGGGGATAAGTTGATGGTATGTTTAGACTGCACTGATACCCAAGTGTAAAAGCCGGAGAGGGTAGTTGGTGGTTCTCCCACCCCCTCTCCCGAATACGGGCACTAAGAATTCCTGGCAATGATCCCCCCCCTCTCCCCCGGGGGTTTCCCCCTTTTTTTTTTTTTTCCCTCTGCTTCTTTTTCTTTCTCTTCCCTTTCTTACTGTCTCTCCATTTCATATCCTCCTCTCTTTGGGGTATAAGAGACCTAATGGAAGGGTTTAATGAGGGGACAGATCTACCTTAGGGGATGCTTCTTCCCACCCCTGTAAGGGTTTGGGTCTTTTCAGGGAGAGAAGCGATAATGTAGAGAGAATTAAAAATGGGTATGGTGGATCCAGTGATATACCATAACGGGACAAAAATTAGTGAGCTACTCTAGACTCACATAAACCTTATTACTGGGTAGAATATCTAACCCCTATGTTATATGTGTTGCTGCGTTTCATGCTATTTACTGTAAGTCCTGATTAGACTCTCTAGGAATGCACTATATGTACCTATGTTCTACATGCAAATGAAGCTTCTTGGTCTGTATGTTCTGATGTATTCCTGTTGATGATGTGGAAGATGCCTGTAAAAACTTTTCTTTTTTCAATAAAATCTTTATGAAACAAAAAAAAAATTAAAGCAAGTTCTCTGTTTTTGGACCGAAGGACAACAGACTGATGGGGCATGCACACGGTTGGTTTGGACCGATGAAACTGAACTTCAGTCCGTTTTCATCGGTTTGGACTGATCGTGTGTACGAGGCCTAATGGGTGTAGTTAAATTGTAGTGCATTATTTAAGCATTTCTTTACAATTTCCAAACTCATTATATACTGCTGGAGTGAAAAATCGAATAAGTATTATTATGGTATTGAGGTATGAACATGCACTACAGACCAGTGTTAATTTTGACGTCAAATTTCAATTTAGTTTTAATCTTAAGCAGTGTACAGTGTAAGACCGATGGACTGTTTTCATCGGACAAACCGATCGTGTGTGGGCCCCATCGGTCTTTTTTACATCGGTGAATACAAAATAAGCATTGGAAGCATTGAACTTTTTCTCAGCACGTCGTAGTGTTTTACGTCACCGCGTTTTGCCCCTGGCTGAATTTTGACTGATGATGTGTAGACAAGACTGATGAAAGTCTGCTTCATCGGATATCCGATGAAAAAATCCATCGGATTAGATTCCATCAGATATCCGATCGTGTGTACAGGGCTTAAAGCGGATCTCCACCCTGAAATTGACTTGACTTTAATATTACTAGCTGTGCAAAACAATACCTAATCGTCGATTATTAAAAAATTTAGTGTTATAATACCTGTTATAGACACAGGCTTCCGGTCTGCAGGGAGTCGGGTTTTTCTCGGGTTATTTGTTCCTTCCTGTCCCTCGCTGTGTACGCTGGGAGCTCCCTAATCTCTCTCTGAGAGCCGAGACATCGCGCGACTTCGTTACGCCGCCGCCGGTCAACATTAAAACACCGCGCGTGCGCGAGATCGAGTGGTGGATGCTGGGACAGCATCCACCCCAAAGAGGAAGTGCCGGCGTGTATGATTAGAATGCCCACAGCTAAGATGGTGGACGGATAGAAAAGATAATATAACTATTTATTTGGCACAGAATTTCAGCGGAGCGGCGGAGGGACACCGGAAACGTGAGTACAGCACAGCAGTGCTATTAGAGATTTAAAGAGCCCTTAAAGAAAAAATTTAATTGGCGTGGGAGATCCGCTTTAAGTCTTTTGACTAAAATGGAATTTTAGTTTTAGTTGTATTGTATTTTAGTCATCTCAATTGTTTTAGTTTTAGTCATATTTTAGTAAACTAAAATTATATTAGGTTAGTCGACTAAAATGTTTTAGTCGGTTTTAGTCGACAAAATTAACACTGCTTCTGACTGTATTCAGAGTGCTGGTTATGTTCTAAGACTCTCTCACCTTCGTGTTTGAAAGGCTTTGCTATGTTCACTGCTACTCTTCACTGGCTCTGATTTGTTTTTGATATTTTTTTATGTTGTTACCGAGGAGAAGATTAGCCAAGCTATATTACAAACCTCATACAAAGCCCCAAATGATGCAGTTACAGAACTAAAGCCAGCTGCTACTTTCTCCACTTTGGTGGAAGAATAAACTAGGTTCTTACTCATTTTCTTTACACTGTTTTATTGAACATTTCTAAGTATGATCTATTATTCATATTTCCTGTGCATTCCTATTCCCTGCTGACTTGCCATCTATTGAAAAAGAAGATGCAGCAAACACCAAACCGAGATTATTATATCAACTGTCAGCCAGGAAGATATGATACATTTTTGTTCCATTTTATGGAGGCTATACTGAGCTTCTCAATGATTGCTGCTGCTGTGGATAGGTACTGTCGCTTTCTTCTGGAAAGTCCCCCCTTTTGCAAATCGTCCTCTTCTGAATATCCTGTAAGGCAGGGTACACACAATTTTCATAGCTGGTGCTTGTTCATGATGATTAGGTGTTAAGGAGAGGGGTTCCAAAACATAATGGGACTCCAGTCATATTATAGTTTGGGATATTCTATATAAATAAGTATAGCAAAAAATACCCTTTAAATGGGCAATGGGCCCCAAGACCCTGAAGCCCCCTGTGCCTACCCAGGAGATATGTTTGCCTCTATCGTTAGCGTATTGATATACCTGTAAAAATATAACCAAATTTAATGTAAATATAACCCCAATAACAAAAGTTAGTAGATACTTAAACATAATTATTAAATCTGCAGCTTTCATTAACTATTCTAGCTCCGGAAAGTTTTACCCCCTTCATGACCAGACCATTTTTGCTCTTCAACACTGTGCTACATTAACTGCCAATTTGATCACCATTGGGTTTTTTCTATTTTGTGATTTAAATGGAAAAAAATAAAATTTTGAAAAAAAAAATATATATTTTCTACCTTCTGCTCCAATAAAATCAAATGTCTTCATAAATGTTGGAGAAATGTATTCTGCTACATGTCTTTGCTAATAACAAAATCCAAATAAGTGTATTTTTGCAAAAGCGTGTACAAACTATGATGTACATACTGTACTGGAATTTACACAGCTATAACACTATTCTGTAATGGTGATGATCAGCGACTTGTAGTGTGACTGTAATAGAGTGATGAGCAATTTGGCGCCAGCTGACATTGGGTTTGGAGTTACACTAAGACCCCTTTCACACTGACCCCTATAGCGTTAAAAATAGCGCCTGCGATCCGCCCTAAGGCCCCTTCCACACTGAGGAGTTTTTCAGGTGGTTTAGCACTAAAAATAGCGCCTAAATACGACCTGAAAAACTCCTTCCCTGCAGTCTCAATGTGAAAGCCCGAGGGGCTGCAACTCCTGCCCGCTCGCAGTACAACTACTGTTGGCTGGCAGCAAACGGTAAAAAAAATTCTTGTGTCATTCTTGTGCCATGAAGGTTCTTTGTTTAGACACTTCCTATTTGACTGTAAGCTCTAAGGAGTAGGGCCCTCCGATTCCTACTGTATTAAAGAGTATTGTATTTGTACCCTGTATTGTCTTACCCTCAAGTTGTAAAGACCTACATAAACTGTCGGCACTATATAAATCTTGTATAATAATTAGGAATGAGCTTGGGTTTGGTCTAAACCTGAAAGTAATGCTGCATACACACGATCAGGCTTTTGCCCGTCCCAATTCACATTGGAATTCCGACAGAATTCCATCGTAAAAATATAGAACATGTTCTACATCTAAAGTCTGATGGAATTTCCAATGAAAAAACTCAGATGGGGCTACACATCTTTGGAAAATCCGATGGAAAAGGTCCGATGGTGTGTACGGGGCATTAGTTGTCATTGTTGGGCCAATGATCTGAGGGCTGTCACTGTTGGGCCAATGAGCTGAGGGCTGTCACCGTTGGGCCAATGAGCTGCAGTTGGGTCCCACATGGTCATATGACCAAGTCCGAACCCAAGCTCAGTCACCATGTCACTTGATGTCTCAATATAGAATACATGTAGCCATTTGAACAAAATATACTGTACAAACATGAGTCTGTTATTTACCATTATAAAGCTTGCCCTGGGAAATCACTTTTACCATTAGACCCGGTTCACACAGGGGCGGCACAACTTTGGGGGCGACTCTAGAAGGCGATCTCAAGACGACTTCAAAGTCGTACAAGGACCTTATTCTAAGTCAGAGCCACTTGAGTAGATCCTATAATACCGCGTACACACGACCATTTTTCATGTCATGGAAAAAACAAAGTTTTTCTTGACGTGATTCCTCTCAAGCCTGCCTTGCATACACACTGTCAGGGACTCACCTCCCTCCCATCTTCCTCCATGCAGGCTTCCTCCATGCCGTCTTCATCTCTGCAGACGTCCTCCATGCAGTCCTCCTCCATGCAGGCTTCCTCCAGGCAGTTGGCGCGCCTTTGCACGTCCCGCGCTCGTCAACGACACACACGCATGCACGGGGGCGTGCACGAGAGCCCACGCGTGCACATTAGTCGGCTGTGGCGCCAAAAACCCCTTTAAAAGATCATTGCTGTCTACAGCACATTGCTGCCTGATCTGCAGTTGTGACTGGATCCATACCTGAGACCTGATTGTTTGAGCACCTGTCTGAAACCCTGATTGAACTCTGAACCCGGCTTGTCTGACCATCCGAACCTCTCCAACCCTGACTCGGCTCTGTTTGACCACCCGCCTGCTTGACCTCTCTGTTGCCAGATCCACCTGCCTGTTAAACCGACTACTCTTCAGCCATCTGCCTGCATGCTTACCTGTTATGACCCAGCTTGTTTGACTCTGCTGTTCCAGTACACCACAAACTACTTTACCAGCTTGTGCCGCTGTAGTCGCAGCTTCCGTGCGGGAGGCTGACCCATCCTCCGCTTCAGCGTCTCAGCATCTTCTCACCAGAGGTATTCGTCCACCTGCGTCTACTCATCACCACCTCGGCACTCCTACCCCTCTGTGCTCCGAGTCCGCTGTTCCCACTTCAGTGGCTCGCGAACCAGAGCCGTAAGAGAGGCTACCCTGCATCAGACTCTGGTACCAGGTACGTAACACACACGATCATAAAAAAAATAATGCTTGAGCAAAGCGCAATGACGTACAACACGTACAATGGCACTATAAAGGGGAAGTTCCATTCGAATGGAGCCACCCTTTGGGCTGCTTTTGCTGATTTTGTGTTACCGCGTGTTAGTAAAAGTTTGGTGAGAGACGATTCGTGCTTTTCAGTCTTCGTGCTTTTTAGTCTATTACAGCATGACGAATATGCTATCTCCATTACGAATGCTAGTTTTACCAGAACGAGCACTCCCGTCTCATAACTTGCTTCTGAGAATGCGCGGTTTTTCCCCCTTGTTAAAGCGTACACACGACCGTTTTTCACAACTTGAAATAGAACGAATAGAAAAACGACGAGAAAAAATAGAGCAGGTTCTAAATTTTGTTTCTTGTCGAGAAAAATGTTCTTGAGCCTACACACGACCGTTTTTCACGACCAATTAAAAAAATTGCATTTTTCTCGTCATGGAAAACGGTCTTGTGTATGCGGCATTAGGGCGGTTCCATTGAACAGAGCAGAGCGCAACTTGTCAGGCGGCTGAGTCGCCCCTGTGGGAACCGGCTGTCACTGTGGAGCAGGTACTGAATTTAGACAGGAAAGGGCTGCAAAGAGGCTGCAGAATACCAACATCACTGAGATGGAACAAAAAAACAAAAAACAAATGATTATGATACAAAATGCTCTAGCAAACAAAATGCCATTCAATGAGGTTTTTATATTTCAAATCAGTGTTTGATGTTTTTTGTACCTATAGAAAATAAGTCCAATTATGATGAATGTTATTATAACAATTACAATAGGACCTGTAAACTCACTCTACCTTGCCACTCCAAACTGTGATGATATCAGTAGGAAGCAAAGCCGTTGACTCAATTATATTAGCATTAATGTTAAAGTGCTATGTAATCATTTGTGACCATCTGGGGTCTTTTATGTATTTCATGAGTTGTTTATCTCACACATATTCCAGTATCCACCCCCTCTCGCATTGTCTCGGTAATTCACTTACAGTACTTTTATTTTTTTAACCAGGACATGGTTTTACAAAGTAATTAAATCTACATTGAATATATAATAGAAACGCACAAAATATACAAAACCCAGAAAAAAAAACACAATTTAATTATTTAAGTTAATGAAATGTAATTATACATTGGCTCATTTCATAGCATTCAAAGGAGTAATAACACACATGAACTCACACCAACCAGCCAATCGGAAGGTTGCTTAAGGACCCATTCAAACCACAGCATGTGCGTTAACATGTGCTGGCAAGTGTTTGAGCTGCAGAGCATTATTAGCATGCATTGCACGTTTTTAATGTTATTGCTATGCCCTACAATATGTTGTGATGTACAGCACACCGTCAGAATGTGCTTAACAAAAATCCAACATGTCCTTTTTTTTTTTTTTTTTTGGGTGGATAGCGATACAGAGCAGTGAACTGAAGCCATAGGACAAAAATGCCTTGGGTAATGCAACTGGTGTGAATGAGTCCTTTTGACTTTTATTTACTTTTGTTCATGTAAAACCATATCTTAGATCACGAAAGCTTGATAATTTTATCAAATAAGTATAAGACCTTTATTCATAGATGATGTACAAAGTAAAATGTATTTATTTTTTTGTGTTTTTTACGTCCAGCCCTTTTAAGCCCAGGTGCTGCATATAGCATAAACATCAACGGCTGTGTACAGCTATACTGTACAAAGGTATACTCCAGTACCTAAAGTAGCCATTATTATAATTTTTTTACCAGTAATGGTGGTGAACAGTATTTTTTTTGTGGGACTGCGACATTGCGGCGGACAGAACAAACACTTTTGAAAAAAAAATTGGGACCATTGACACTCATACGGCGATCAGAGCTAAAATAATGCACTGATTACTGCATAAATGTCACTGTCAGGGAAGGGGTTAACACTAGGGGGCGATCAAGGGGTTAAATGTATTCCCTTGGAGGTGTTTCTAACTGTGGGGGAGGGGGGACTGACTGACTGGGATTACATAAAGATTGATGTACCTAATCATTAGGAACAGTCAATCGCTCTGAACTCCCCTGTCAAAACGGGGATCTGTTTGTTTACATTGACAGGACCATGTTCTGGCTGGAACTTCACACTCTCAGTCAACCTTGACTATTTTTAATCCTTATGCTGTTAGCATTAGTAAATAGACAGGACAGTACTGAATATCATATTTACTTGTTTTAACCTTTTTTCTTTTTTTTTACTTTTTTTCAGCTACTTCCTGGTTTCATGCCTAGGAAATGTATGTCATACATCCCCGGAGTCTTAAGGAGGGGAAATTGGGCTTTCTCAGCTAAGCACATACTCCTGCCTTCATGCCTGAGCTAAGGACAGTGGGATACCAGAAAGTAAATATTACAGGCATCATTTGCCCTTATTCAAGTAGACCGCAACCGGAAACGCTAAGTGCTGTTTTTCAAAGTGATTTCTTAGCAAAATAAAGTGTGGAGACATGGATGGATGGGGGAGTTTGCTTTGAATGTTAAAAACAAATAATTAGTATTTTTGGTTTGTTGTTCTCAGACGCTGTGCAGTTCCACTTTAACCATTTGCAGACCAGCCACCGTCATTATACGGAAGCAGGTCGGCTCGTTCCCGCAAATCGCTGTAGCTGTATGGAGGTCCCTTTAACAGCTACAGCGGGCGGCGCTATAAAAATGCACTGATTACTGTATAAATGTCACTGGCAGAGAAGGGGTTAACACTAGGGGAGATCAAGGGGTTAAATGTGTTCCCTGGGAGGTGTTTCTAACTGTGGGGGGATGGGACTGACTGGGAGTAGAGAGAGATCGCTGTTCCTGATCACTAGTTACAGACGATCACTCTGTATTTCCCTGTTAGAATGGGGATCTGTTTGTTTACATTGACTGATCCCCATTCTGTGGAGCGATCACGGGTGGTCGGCGTACATTGCGGCTGCTCCTCCGGTGTGCGGCGTGGCGGTGCACAGTTAGAAACACCTCCCAGGGAACGCATTTAACCCCTTGATCGTCCCCTAGTGTTAACCCCTCCCTTTGCCAGAAATGCAGCCTTACCAGTGCCACTGAAATGCAGCCTTACCAGTGCCACTGAAATGCAGCCTTACCAGTGCCACTGAAATGCAGCCTTACCAGTGCCACTGAAATGCAGCCTTACCAGAGCCAGTGAAATGCAGCCTTACCAGTGCCAATGAAATGCAGCCTTACAAGTGCCAATGGAATGCAGCCTTACCAATGCCACTAAAATGCAGCCTTACCTGTGCCTTGAAATGCAGCCTTACCAGTGCCACTGAAATGCAGCCTTACCAATGCCAACTGAAATGCAGTCTTACCAGTGACAAAGAAATGCAGCCTTACCTGTGCCAATGAAATGCAGCCTTACCAGTGCCAATTTGATGCAGCTATACCAGTGCCAATCTAATGCAGCTGTACCATTGCCAATTAAATGCAGCTATACAAGTGCCAAATAAATGCAGCCTTAGCAGTGCCAATTAAATGCAGCCTGATCAGTGACAATGAAATACAACCTTACCAGTGCCCATGAAACAAATGCTGGTGCCAACACACTGGTTTAGTGTACAGGAGGCAGTGTTTTGAGCTGTGGTCTAATGTGAATGGGCCCTAAAACTGCAGCATGTCAGCAACCCACCTCAACGCAGTGCTGCGATGTAAACAGAGCATTATTGTTTTCTATGTGCCTTTAGCTGGCCATATACTGAGCAAATTCCATCTGTTTCGTCAGGAGAAACGCTCTGTGGGTGGCCCTGTGGGAGCCGGTTGGAAGATTGTCAGCTACATAATGCCTGAATCAGATGCAGCCGCCGTTCAGGTATTTTAAAAGCCGGTGGCACTGAATACAGAATACAACAGTTGCAGCAAGCGATTCATCCATATTGTTTTGTTTCATATGAACAGAGGAATCAATTCACACTGCAACGCCGAGTGGCAGGAGCGATTCACCCTGGCTGCTCTACATTACTGGGGGGGGCAGTGTGGTGCGCGACTCAGTGCACACTGGTATGACAAACGCTCTGACATTGGGAGCTCATGTCGCATGACCTGTGCAAAACTATTTTTCCCTATGAGAGACGTCTTAACGGGTCCAACACAAGTCTGTCCGTCTTTGAAAATGCTTCCTGCTCTAATTTGGTCTGACTTTGATCCTACTTTAGCTCATTGAAAATCACTAAAGTCAGATCGCTGTCTGGGGCCCCTTTCACACTTGTGCGACTTCAAAGTGGCGCGATTTTACCGCAATTTTGCGGCCGTGATTTCAGGGGATGCCTGTGTAAGTGGCATCAAAATCGGACTAAAGTAGTGCAGAGACTACTTTGAAGTCGGAACGACTTGAAGTCGTACTAATATGAATGGTTGTCATTGAAAATCATGGGAAACGACTTGTCATGCTACTTTGCCATCACAAATCGTGGGACAAGTCGTATAAGTGTGAAAGGGGTCTTAACTGATCCGACTTTGGCATGTGACTTGTGCGCTGAAGATCTGGAAAAAAAATGGCATGGGGTTCCCCCTCCAAGAGCATACCAGACCCTTTGGTCTGGCATGGATTTTAAGAGGAACCCCCATGTCGAAAAAATGACATGGGGTCCCCCCCAAATCCATACCAGACCCTTATCCGAGCAGGCAGGCCGGCAGGTTAGGAAAGGGGGTGGGGACGAGCAAGCGCCCCCCCTCCTGAACCATGCCAGGCCACATGCCCTAAACATGGGGGATTGGTGCTTTGGTGCGGGGGGGCCTTCCCCTCATGTTGATGGGAACAAAGGCCTCTTCCCGACAGCCCTGGCCATTGGTTGTCGGGGTCTGTGGACAGGGGTCTTATCAGGATCTGGAAGCCCTCTTTAATAAGGGGGCCCCCAGATCCCAGGCCCCCATGTGAATGAGTATAGGGTGTACCCCTACCCATTAACCTAAAAAAGTGTCAAAAGTAAAATGCAATACACAGGTTTTTAAAGTAATTTTTTTAGACAGCTCTGGCATCCCTTCCGATTTCTTTTCCCCTCTCCAACTTTTCTCCCACCTCCGCTGATGTCTTCTGCCTCTGCTGGTTTTTCTCCGCTGATGTCTTTTAGCCCTCTCCGGTTCTTCTCCTTTTGTCTGCTGTCTTCTGCCTCTGCTGGGTCTCCTCTCTGCACTGTTTTCTCTCTCTGTTCTTCATCTGTTCTTCCTCCAACGTTGAGTCAACACTCTTACTTGCTCTAAAGCTAGGTGCACAGTGTGCCACTACTTATATTGGTATGGGGCAGGGTCAGCGAGTGATGTCATCCCGAGGGCCCTGCCTCGTAGGACATCACCGCCCCATCATGCCTCGAATGGTGACGTCATAATGGGGCGTGACCTCTCGATGATGTCACCCAGTGACCTCGCCTATGCCAATATAGATAGTGGCGCACGTAGCGGGAGAGGGGCGCTCACTTGTCCTCTCCCTTTCCCTGACCTGCAGGGCTGCATGCTTAGATAAGGGCATGGATTTGGGAGGGATCACGCTGTTTTTTCAGCGTGGGGGGTTCCCCTTAAAACCCATGCCAGACCAAGGGGTCTGGTATGGTCACAGACAGGGACCGACCGATGCCATTGTTTTATTTGTGTTTTCTAGGAGAAAAATTCCTATGTAATAAACAGTAAAATATTTAAGTATAGATGCGTTTACGTGTAAAGACTCATATGTGCACATAGCTTGCTTTTATCATTACTATTATACAGGATTTATATGGCGCCAACAGTTTGAGCAGCACTTTACAACATGAGGGCAGACAGTACAGTTATAATACAATTCAATACAGGAAGGATCAGACTGGGCCTTGCTCATTAGAGCTTACATGCTAAGTTTTTTATAATTATTTATCCATGTAAGCACATAAAGCGCATGTTCTTAGATGCAGATTTTTGGATTCTGTGTAACAGATCTGAAAGCAGCTCACCTGAGTGAATGGCTTCATTGAAAACAATGCAGCTGGGTTCGAGTCTGTAATTAAAAAATGCTTGTCTGTGAGAATGAAGTCACTATTGTGAATGCAGACATTGCATGTAATTCGCACCCGATCGTGACGATCATGTGTAATGTCTGTGCAACACGAGTTCAGCCATACAGTTTTTATGGATGTGGTATTGGATTTGCATTAAAAAAGCTGCAGGGACTTTTTTTGCTGCACTAAAATCGGATCGCATAGGTGTTCTCACCCATGTGATCTGATTCCTCTCCGAATCCACAGTTCACACTGAGATCTGTGAACCAATCTGAGGGTGTAATTTATATTGTATAGACACCCGCAGCGGTTCGCAGAGGGCAGTGTAAACCGCCTTCGGGAGAGATGCGATGCAGGAACCGTCACACATTTTGCTTAGGGCCCGGAGGGAGGTCAGGATCGCCACTGCCCGCGTCGCTATAGTGTGAACTCAGGCTAAAGGCCCGTACAATGATAAGAAAATCGGAAGTAGAATTTCATCTGACGAACGATCTGCCGATAAATGGATCGTTAGTAGGCTAATTTCAACAGCCGATTACGAGTTTTCGAACGACAACTGTATGTGCAGTTGAAGGTAGATCCAAGACCCCTTTCACACTGAGGCGGATTTTAGGCATTTTAGTGCTAGAAATAGCCTCTAAATAGCAGTTGAAAACTCCCATTGCAGTGTCTTTTCACACTGGGGGGGTGCACTTGTGGGACGTTAGCATAGCTCCCAACTGTCCCTGATTTTGAGGGACTGTCCCCGATTTGGAGCAATGTCCCTCTGTCCCTCATTCCTCCCCATTTGTCCCTAGGGTTGCCACCTCATCCCTTTAAAGTTGAATTACACAGGTTCTGGGGCTAATTTAATGCAGGTAAGGCACCAATTGAGTTTAATTACCACCTTAGTCAGCCATAGAGCCTGTGTAATTATTATGTGTTCGGTTTTAAAGGGATGAGGTGGCAACCCTCATTTTGGTCTAATCTGTATAGTTGTATATAAAATGCGCTTGTTATCTTTCAAAAAGTTAACAAATCATGTTTTTTGGTACAATTCTCCTTTAAGAGGGTGTTGCAAGGGGTGTGTCCTATGCCTGCATACTTTTACTGAAAGGTGTCACTCATTCCCATCTCAAAAAGTAGGGAGGTATGCGTTAGGAAAAGTCCTGCAAGCACCGTCTTTGGGACGGTTTGGGAGCCCTGTATGCAGGGCTCCCAAAATGCCCTGCCTATTAAAATGAATGGGTAGCACTTCCAAAGCACCTGAAAAGCAATTCAGAAGCGCCGCCACACGGGCCTTTGTAACCCCTTCTTCGGCCACTAAAACTAGCTGCCCTTTAGGACTAACGCTGCCGTGGGTCAGTGTGAAAGAGGACTAAAGGAAGTTTAATAAAGAGATTGCATGTGATTTGCACCACATTGCTGTGCAGATCACATGCGATGTCTGTGCAATGTGACTTCAGCCACATAAACTGTATGGCTGATATTGCATCGGATTTGCACCAAAACCATTTTACAGTTTGCATTGTAAAAAGATCTGGGGGTGTCATTAACTATATATTGACACCTGCAGCGGTTTGCAGATGTCTGTATGAACTGCCCGCGAATCTGGTGCGAATCTGGAGCGATGTGGGAACCCGCAGTGGATTCGCAGGGTTTCCCGCATCCCACCAGTGTGAACCCAGCCTAGGGCTTCCCCACATCCAATATGCAAGACAGGAGACCAGTTTTCAAAGGAGCCGGTTCACACATCTCTGTGGCAGCCAAGGTCCTCACTGGAAAAGCATGCTGTGCGTCTTTGGCTCTGTTTCAGGTCTGAATTTTGCATCCGAATCAGAGAACAGGGACACACCGGACCCCCTGCTAGCCACAGCTAGTGTGAACCCGTCCTAAGGCCATTTCTGCCAGAATTTGCACCTGATTCGGAACAGAAGACGCACAAAACCCTTTCCAAATCCAGACTGTGGCCGCCCCGGAGGTGTGTGAACAGGCTCCATAGAGAGCTGTTCACGATCCCCTGTCATGCGACTTGGATGCGGGGGGAAACCTGCATCCAATTCGCATAAGTGTGAACCCAGCCTAAAGGGCCGTACACACGATTCGAAAAATACCGATTTCAAAGCGATCATCCAATAATCGGATCGTTATTACAGAGCTTGATAGACGATCACGACAGTTCATCCGATATTATCCGATGATGCAAGCATGAGATTTTTCCTCGTACGATACCAGATTGTGCGATTCTCATTTAATCAGTACAGTTGTCATCTGAAAACACATGACATCACTTCCGGTTTTTTTATTCTGTAGTACGAGAATTTTGGTCACTTTAGTAACCTATTCAATTCCTACTTGCGACTAGCAAGCAAAAAAATTGGACGACCTATCGTTCAGGTTTTCGGATTGTGCGTATGGGGAATTGGAGCATGCACTTTACTTGCTCATACGTATAAACACGTGTATATGCACATAAATGAAGTTTAGACAAATAAACTATCATTATTTACATATATTTATGCGCCTGTAAATCCTTACGCAGGAACTTGTTTCCTAGAAAAGACGTGTACGATTTTTACGGCGGTGTGAATGAGGCCTAGAAAACAATATGTGTGTATGGCCAGCTCTTGTGCTGAGTCTGCTTTGATGTTGGCGTACATAGCGTGAGCACAGATCATTATGTAACCAAGCGATGAAAGTTCATGTGGTGATTATTATTCGCGAGGAGGGAAGTGTATTTGCTGATCAGGTTAAAGCCTGGCAGATTGCTCAGGAAACAAATGTGTCACAGGTGGACAAGCCTGGCTTTGCAGCATTATCAAAGTACTGCATTCTATTCATATGCAAAAAGGGCAGAGTTCAATCCACAAGCTTCCCCCCCCGGCGCTGAAAGAGTTAGCAAACATGAAGGAAGTATCTGTGGCAGCATTTCCGAATGGGGAGGGAGGGAGGGAGGGGAGGGACTGTGTTCCTCCATGCTGAGGGCTCTTGTTTAGCAGAGCATTCCCCACATGCCCACATCATGGAGTGGGGAAAGCCACAAGCCTCGGCTCCCTCTAGCGGTGAGAGCGGGGAAGTTCGGCTGGACGGAGCCAGACTGGATACACTGCATCCGGGCTGCTTCTATTGACACTTGGCGGTGTGGGGGGGAGGGGAGCAGATTAAACTTCACCCCATTTCCTGTGTGGTGTGTCCTTTGTTTTCACTGTGTGTGCTGAGGAGCTGACTGAAAT
This sequence comes from Rana kukunoris, assembly GCA_029574335.1. Lineage (NCBI taxonomy): Eukaryota > Metazoa > Chordata > Amphibia > Anura > Ranidae > Rana > Rana kukunoris. The sequence goes on along the minus strand of CM056050.1, from coordinate 194,256,396 downwards.
CATACACACAGCTCTGCCAGCACTGCTCACCACATTGGTGTCTGCCAGAGATCAGTCACTGCTCACTAAAAGGAAAACATGTGAATAAACCAACAGCTTTTATGTTATGAACAGAGATAAGCAATGATATAAATAAAAAATCTCTGGCTTTAACCCCTTTGTGACCCCTTTTACACTGGGGGTGCGTTAGTGAAAGCGCTGTTTGTTATAGCGGCGGACACTAGCGGGGCGCTTTTAACCCCAATTAAAAGCGCCCCTGTTGCAGGCCTTGTGGTGATTCTGAAGCGCTTTTCAGACACTTTCGGAAGCGCTGCCTATTAATTTTAATGGGCAGGGTGTTTTGGGAGGGCTACATACAGTGCTCCCAAAGCGCGCTAAAGATGCTATTTGCAGGACTTTTCTTAACGCCCCGCAAGCACACCTTTCCAGTCTGAAAAGTCACACTGAAAGGAATGAGAGGCGATTTTCAGGTGAAAACGCCTGAAAACCGCCTCAGTGTGAAAGGGGTCTTAGGTTACATTCACACTGGCCTAGGTACAAGGTAAAACAGCTGTCAGCGTGAACTCTGTTTTGCTCTGCTTGCGTTTTCTTTTTATTCCTTTTTTTCTTTTAACTTTATTTAAAGTGCCACAAAATGCCACTTCATTCACCTCCTTCCTCAGCAGCGTGATGCTTTGCTCTGCAGTGCGGTAACATGTGGTGCTATCCAGTGCGCTGAGGAAAAAAGCAAACAGGCTGCATTTTTTTCACGCCAGCGTTGTGCTGTAAACAAGGCACAGTGAAAACAATTGAACGCAAGTCACCGCACATAGTGTGAATGAGGCCTTCCAGAAAGATATTCTGAAATGGACTGTCATGATTGATTTATGTTTTTTTTTTTATTATTGCTTTTTTTTTGAAGACCCCTTTTACATTGTGGTGGTTTTCAGGCATTTTAGCGCTATAAATTGCACCTGAAAACCGCCTCCCATTCATTTCAGTGGGACTTTTTACTACAATCCTACATAATACATTTAGCAGTTACACAGTAAATAGAAAACAAATACAATGTATCCGTTATTAGAAAGATCTGACAGTACAGCTTCCCAAAGATGTCACAATGGGAATTGCTATGAAATCAGGCAATGTTTTGTTTTCCTTTCGGTGTCTGCATTCATAAACTGGAAGTACCTGGAATAAATAAATAAACAAACAACAAACTGTCACCCTGCATCCCTCCTGACTTCCTCCCCTGAGTCTTATTCTGGGATCCCATATAGCAGAATACCTAAAAGCCAACATGACGCCATGTGCGATTATTTTTATCAGTCCATACTTCAATGTGACACTTTGCTTCCTGTGTATTCCTCTGAATAGGAGGCCACAAATAAAGTCATCTGCTGATGAATGATATAGAACGTATTCAGGAATGTGTCTTCCTCCGGAAACAGATACAACAGAAAAATATCATTTCACATCTTCCCGACCGTGGTGGCGAGAAAGGTGGGCTTCACCGTCCAGCGGACGCACACATAGGTGCCCATGTCGGCATGAGGTTTGTGTGCTCCCAGACAGGCTCCTGATCATGTGATCACTGTGAGAGCCAATCATATCGGTCACACGATACGGAAGCCACGCTGCCTCCTGGTGGCCATGCATGGATGGAAACGTATCAGCTTCTGCAGGGGCTGGCTGAAATTTGATCCATGTATGGGCACCCAATACAGAAATCGATCTATCGACTGACTACTGTACATACACATTGTCGGATAAAGGCCATTCAATCAGTGCAGCTGGCTATAGCCTGCAGTGCTGATCAGTGTGTTCTGATTGGAGGGAAGTCTCCCCATTGTCAGAACACAAGTGATTCACCCATCATTGCTTAATCTTCTGAATCTCTTGATTGGACAATAAACCCATCGATAATATGATTGTATATAACATTGTTACATGTCATAGGCCTGTATGACCCAAACTCATGTATATTCTATAATGTATGAAACTTCTGAATATTTTCTGTTCTGCATTCTCCCCACATTAGGTTAAAACATTTAACATTTTACTGTTATGACGATGGAACTCAAATGTTTGTTCAGGCCGATGGGCCCATGCAACTTTTGTGTACCTATTCTTGTATCTATGAATACTTCTAATAAAATAATATGGAAATGAAAAATGTTACATGTATTGCCCCATGTATCGCACAATCTTTATTGATCTTCCTAACGATAAAATGATTGTATATAAAATCATTCTGTGTATGGCCACCATGTGTGACGCTTCTAAGGATTTTTTCCATCTCCTGATTGGTCAATAAACCTATTGATAATATTTATATATATATATATATATATATATATATATATATAATTGTTACCTGTATGGCCACCATGTATGATGCATTGACTAATCATTTTGATCTTCCTATCAATAAAATGATTGTATATAAATTCATTCTGGTATGGTCACCATGCGATTTTATAACGATTTTTTATTTTATTTATCTCCTAACTAGACATTAAACCTATCGATACTATGATTGTATAAAAAGTAATTACATGTATGACGCATCAAACAATCTTTTTGATCTGCTGATGGATCTCAAATGATAAAACAATCGTGTGTATATAATCATTCTGCATATGGCCACCATTGAACAATTTTTTTTTTTGATCCCCTGATTGGACATTATGGCCGCGTACACACGATCGAATTTATCTGCTGCTTTAAAACTTGTCTGCTGGGAACCCGTCCGTCTGACATGTCCGCTGGTTAGTACGCCTAACCAGCGGACAAAAATCCGAATGGATTCGACGCATGCATGGAAGTATTTTACTTCCTGGTTCGGTGACGTGGCGGCGTCAACGTCACCGCCACGTCACCGCGCTGTCTGCCGGCGGGGATTTTGGTTTGATCGTGTGTACACGGATCAAACCAAAATAGCCCAGCAGACATATCCGATGAAAACGGTCTGACAGACCGTTTTCATCGGATAAATCTCATGGTATGTACGCGGCCTAAAGCTATCGATCATACGGTTGTACATTCATGGTTGTGTGTATGGCCACCATGAAAAGATTATTTTTGATCCCCTGATTGGACATTAAAGCTATCGATCATACGGTTGTACATTCATGGTTGTGTGTATGGCCACCATAAAAGGATTATTTATGATTCCCTCATTGGACAATAAACCCATTGATAATATGATTAATTGTATATAAAATGGTTAGATGTATGATGCCTCTTTTTGATCCAATTGATAAAATGATTGTATTATGGATGATTGGATAATAAATGGTAACATGATATTTCCACCATGTATCGAACAATCTTTTGATGGGGTATTAAATTGTAAAATTGATTGTATATAAAAAAATCATTCTGTGTATAGCCACTATTAAACAATTATTATTGATCTCCTGATTGGCCCTATCAATAATTTGATTGTATATCAAATAATTACATGTATGACACATCTTTGTGATCTTCTGATGGGATATAAATTATAAAATGATCGTATATAAAATCATTCTGTATATGACAACTATTAAACAATTATTATTGATTGCCTGATTGGGCATGAAACTTATCGATAATTTGATTGTATATACAATATTTACATGTATGACACATCTTTTTGATCTTCTGATTGGATAATAAATAATAAAATGATCATATATAAACTCATTGGCCCAGATTCACAGAGCGATTACGCCTGCGCAACTGCTGTTGCGCGTGCGTAAGTCTAAATGTGCGCGTGCGTATAGTTGGACGCGATTCACAAAACAATATACGCCAGAAATCTAAGTTTTTTGGTCCGGCGTAATTGAGTTAGACCTTCGCTTCCCTTCGCGCAAAACTGCGCTAGACACACCATTGATTTGCTAGTCAAATATGCTAATGAGGGAGTTACGGGGATTCACAAAAAAACGCAGTTGCTGCGCAGGCTACGCGATGTGCGCAACTGCAAAATGTTCTGTCTAAAGTTAGAGGACCTAAAAGCTGGTCTAAATTTTGAAAAAAAGTCTAATTGTCAGATAAAGCAACACTGTTAGTGAGGAGTTCAGCAGTCACACGTGTTGCCCAACAATCTGTATGCCAACATGCCAGGGGCATCGTCGCGCATAGCTATACTACTGACTTTAGATGAACAAAGAAGGATGAGGGCACGGAGGATGGCACTAAGGAGGGCACGGGAGATGTTTTTTTTTTGGCTTATCTAAAATTTACAATTTAATCTAATCTAATACAATATTCTTATCTGATACAAGCCCCTCACTCTTCACTTGATATATCACACACGCATAGACATCTTTGGCATGAGAGATTCTGAGGTGTCTCGCATCTTCAGATTCACCCCTCATGCCATCATGGAATTACCACAACCTTGCAGGAGGACATCAGCAGCCCAACACATGGCACCACCCATGACACCCATGACAGCTACATATACAATCAGAGCCCCATCCCCACAGATTTCAAACAGAACATGTATGGGGACAGCTGGCTGGTTGGTGAGTGACATGGGAGTCAGGCATGACTATCCCCTCCCGTGATGCACACCTCACAAGTGGCACATGCATGACTAACATCCTCCTGTCTTTTCCCTTCAAGGTGACTCTGCATATGCACTGGTACCCCATCTCATGACCCCATCTCATGCCAGCTCACATTATGCATCTTTGCACGTTAAACACACACATTAATCATGGCACAATGAGAATGCATGCATGCACACCACTATGGTCCCTAGCACACACACCCCACATCCTCATCACATTGGATTGGCACCAGTCCACCATGCAAGACTGGTGAGCAGTAACGCCACGTCAAGGCTCCAATTATGTCACTGTACATTCATACACCATTCACACGGACCTGGGAATCACTTCTCCCTGGTCCTGGGGAACCCTTCTCCACCCAAATTGAGGATGACACCCCTTTTCCAGCAGGAATGTCACCCCCACATTCAAACATCATTCACAACCCAAAATATGCCAAAAATGTCAGCAAAATAATAAAAAAATGCATAGAAAAAAAAAATGCAGAGAACAAAAATAAAAATGCTTTCAAACCAAAAAAAGGGGGAAAAAAAATTAATGCCCTCTGCCTGAGCCACGCCTGGGGCGCCCCCGGCCACGGCCCCGGACCCTCAGGGGAGATGCATGGGGGAGGGGAAAAGCCGGGGAAGGAGGAGCAGCCCCTGAGATCTGCCCACCTGGCGGCCTGCCCTCCAAGGCCACGGCTATTCTGTCCAGGGCAGCACCAAGTGTTGCCGTGTTGCCCTGGATAGCCTGGGTAAGGGCCCTCACATCCTGCCCAACGCCTGCTGCTGTAGTTTGCAGGTCATTTAGGCAGGTTGTGGAGGCCCGGGAGTGGGAGTCCAGGTTACCCAGCCTATCGTTGATGGAGGACAGGCTCTGATCCACCCGCCCCATAGTCTGGCAGAGCTGTCTCAGAAGGCGGGTCTGGGTGACCAGGTTCCTTCTCAGACTGGCGGGCAGGAGATTGGGCGCCCCCCTGGTGCTCTGGGATGACCTCCTGGCTCTTGCTGATGGTTGTGGCTGGGGAGAAGGGGAGGCCCTTGTGAGGGGAGCCATGTTGGGGGAGGAGAGGGGGGGGGCTCACCCTTAGGGAGGGCAGGCTTCTTGCAGCCAGAGGGGAAGAGTCCGCAGAAACCAAACGGCCAGTGCCTGCCATGGACTCCTCCTCCTCATGATTCTCCTCCTCCTCATGATCGTCCTCCGCATGATCCTCCTCCTCCTCTTGTTCCTCCTCCGCGGACTCTGGCCTTGTTGGGGGGGCCTCATTAGGCTGCTGTCCTGGCGTTGGAGCGGTCAGGCCAGATGGCCCTGCACCCTCCTGCACATCTGTGGATGACACAAACCATTCACAGGTTGGAGGATCCACACACTTGCCACATATTCCCTTTCACCCCCTCCCCCACACATGCTACACACCTGAGAGAAATAAAAACCTTACCTGGCACCGCGGGGACCGGACTTGTGTCAAAGCCTGGCAGGCCCTCCACTTCATGCCGGTGAAAGGTCAGGGCCACCACACGCTCCGTCGCTGTAAATCTAACCCGGCATGGTGGGCCCCCTCCTGTGCCCCTGGCATGGGCATTTATTGCGGCCAGTTTTTTTTTCACCTCACGCCGGAGGTCATTTATTTTCTTTTCAATCCCAGACCGGGTCCGTGTCTCCCCCTCCCCCGATGAATTGACCTGCTCCGTGATCATATCCAATATCTCCCTCCTCCTGGCCGGGGTGGTGGTGGCACTCTGCGGGCCGTGGAGAAAACGCCCATAGTCGGTAATGGCCCGGGCAAGAATTATTTTTTCCCCCACTGTAAAATTAAGCTTTCTTTTTCTCTCAGTCATACTTCCAAACAAACTCACTAGCAGTCACCAAAAATCTGTCACAAATACAAGCAGAACCAATCAGACAAGAACACACACAAAGAGAAAAAGAACACCCAAAAATCACACTAGCACTCAGCAAGAAACAGACACAAAAAAATCAGATGAAAAAATAAAGCAAGAAAACAAACGCTCAGAAATCTATCAATCAAACAAACAGTCAAAAAACACTTATCAAAACACACTTTCACAAAACTACCAACAAGCACTAGATCACACAGAACACTAATCTGACAACTACAAAACACACTCTAACGAACAACAGAGCAAAAGCACTAGGTTAAATGGGAAGGGACACAAAGGGATGTACTTTTGCAATGGAAGTGCGTTTGTGTGTGTCTATTTATGCTGTCTGCGTAGTTCACAACGTTGCCCTAGTCCATGTCCAATTTCACTGATTGCGCCGCTCCCGAGTTGTGAGCATGCGCACAACGGAGCTGACATGGTTTCCTTCACGCGCGCATGCGCGAGTCGGCCGGCCCTTCATTTGCATGGGGTCACGGCTCATTTCAATGTAACACGCCCACGTCCCTCCCAATTTGTATTACTCCTCC
>CM056050.1:194089439-194244439 GCA_029574335.1 Rana kukunoris | reverse complement strand
CCGGATCGGACCATCGCAATACACCATGGGACTTACTTCATCCTCCATATCGCACCCCTATTCAATTGTTAGCAAGTCCTCATCATGTGCAAAATACAAGATTGCAAACACCATAGCACCTACTTCATCAGATTGCACCCCCTTCTTAACTTTGTTTAAAGCCCACATCATGTGCAAAACACAAGGTTGCAAACACTGTGGGACTTTAGAGGGACCTGCTTCATAAGATTGTGCATATTGCACCCCTAGAAGAGTTGCATTATTTGTATAGGAAGCCCAGATCATGTACAAAAGAGACTTCTGGGACTTTAGAGGGACTTCTGGGACTTTAGAGGGACCAGCTTCATAAGATTGTGCCTATTACATTCCTATAAGAGTTGCATTAATAGGAAGCCCAGATCATGTGCAAAATAGGTTTACAGACACCCTGGGACATTAGAGCTATGTCTGTGACTTTAGATGGACCTGCTTAATACAGTTGCGCTCCCCTTAGAAGCTTCTTAACTTTGTTTAAAGCCAAAATTATGTGCAAAAAAAGAATGCAACAATTGTGGGACCTTATTGAAACTTCTAGGACCTTATTGAAACTTCTAGGACCTTATTGAAACTTCTAGGACCTTATTGAAACTTCTAGGACCTTATTGATACTTCCAGGACCTTATTGATACTTCTAGGACCTTATTGATACTTCTAGGACCTTATTGATACTTCTAGGTCCTTATTGATACTTCTAGGTCCTTATTGATACTTCTAGGTCCTTATTGATACTTCTAGGTCCTTATTGATACTTCTAGGACCTTATTATAGAAACTTCTAGGACCTTATTATAGAAACTTCTAGGACCTTATTATAAAAACTTCTAGGACCTTATTATAGAAACTTCTAGGACCTTATTATAGAAACTTCTAGGACCTTATTATAGAAACTTCTAGGACCTTTTTATAGAAACTTCTAGGACCTTTTTATAGAAACTTCTAGGACCTTTTATAGGGACCTATTTAGTTAGATTGTTCCTATTGCACCCCTATAAGAGTTGCATTATTTTTATAGTAAAGCCCAGATCGTGTGCAAAATAGGTTTACAGGGACTATGGGACTTTAGAGGTACTTCTTTGACATTAGATGGACCCGCCTTGTAAGATTGCACTCCCCTAAGACGCTTCTTAACTTTCTTTAATTAAGATTATGTGCAAAACATAATGTTGCAAATACTGTGGGACCTTATAGATACTTCTAAGGACCTTATAGATACTTCTAAGGACCTTATAGATACTTCTAAGGACCTTATAGGGACCTACTTCATTAGATTGTGCCTTTTGCACCCCTATACACGTTGTATTTGATTTTTATAGAAAGCCCCGATCATGTGCAAAATAGGTTTGCAGGTACTATGGGTTTTGTAGGCACTTCTGGGACCTACTTTATTAGATTGCGCCTATTGCACCCCTATGAGATTTGCATTATTTTCTAGAAAGCCTAGATCATGTGCAGAACAGGACATGGCAAACCCTATGGGACTTTATAGGTACTTTATAAGGACCTACTTGCTCTAATTTATAATATAATAAGTTTCCTAATTTTGTTCAGATTGTGTACAAAATAGGAGATTGCGAGCACTATACGACTTTTTAGGTATTCATGTGACCTACTTGACCTAATTTTGCATATTCTGTCCCTCTGAGTTTCCTAACTTTGTGTATAGCCCAGATCACGTATACAATAAAATATAGCGAACTCTCTGGGAGTGTATTGATACTTCTAGGGCCTTATAGGCACTTGATAAAATGTTGCATATTACACCCATGTAATGGTTGTATTCATTTTCAGTAAAGGCCAGACCATGTACAGAGTAGAAGATAGCAAGCTCTGTGGTATCTTTTTTTTATTATTTATTTATTTACTTACATGATACAATTTAGCATATTCTACCCATCTAATACATTTCCTAATTTTCTATAAAGCCCAGATCATGTACAAAGTAGATGATGGCAAGCTCTATAGGACATAGCTTGATAACATTTTACATATTCCACCCATAAACATATCTTAATGCTGTATAAAGCCCAGATCATGTACAAAGTAGATGATGGCATGCTCTATAGGACATAACTTGATAACATTTTACATATTCCACCCATAAACATATCTTAATGCTCTATAAAGCCCAGATTATGTGCAAAATAGAAGTTCTATAGGACTTTTTTTTTTTTGCACTTACATGATACAATTTAGCATATTACACTCATGTAATAAGTTTCCTAATTTTCTATAAAGCCCAGATCATGTTCAAAATAGAAGATGGCAAGCTCTATGGGACATTACTTAATAACTCATAGCATATTCCGCCCATATAATAAGTTTGTTAATCCAGATATCATGTACAAACTAGAAGACCAACCCTATTGGACATTTTAGGTACTTGATAATATGTAGCATATTGCACCCATATAATATGTGTCCTCCTTTTCTATAAAGCCCAGATCACGTGCAAAACAGAATGTAGCAAACCCTATGGGACATTTTAGGTACTTGATAATATGTAGCATATTGCACCCATATAATATGTGTCCTTTTTCTATAAAGCCCAGATCACGTGCAAAACAGAATGTAGCAAACCCTATGGGACATTTTAGGTACTTGATAATATGTAGCATATTGCACCCATATAATATGTGTCCTCCTTTTCTATAAAGCCCAGATCACGTGCAAAACAGAATGTAGCAAACCCTATGGGACATTTTAGCTGCTTAATAACAAAGTTTTATTATATTGCACCCATATAATAGTTGTGGCTAAAGCCTGGATCATGGTCATGTAGGTGACCCCAAGCAGTGGTGGAGACACTTTCCCACTCTGGTGATCCAGGGACAAGTCCCCCCCCCCCCCCCCCTTGTGCAGATGCCACATTCTGTTATTATGTAGCCTTCGAAAGGAGCGGAAACGTGGCTTGTTTTGGAAAAGCGTGTCTACTTGTAAGGAACATAACTTGTGTAGGACTCATCAACAAAGTTCTTCCCTACTACCTGGACTTGTAGGGGTCACTTTGGATGGCTCTGGGGGGGGGGGGGGGGGTGTACAGTCACTTTTTTTTAGTTTATTTTTCTGTTGTTTTTAGTGTTGATCAGCCTCTTGCTATCTTTACTCAAAGTTTCCACTCTGTGGTTTGCATTGAGTTCTATTTTGACTTTCGAAGAGGATATATCTTGTGGCGTTGAGCAGCTTCGGAAATGTTGTGGTCTAGTTTAAAGAGCTATTTCTGTCTTTTCACCCTGTCCCCACAGTAAACTCCTTGCTCTCCCCCCCCCCCCCCCCCCTCCCCTCTTCCCTCTCTAATCCTCAGTCTGATCACACACTCTGCTCCTAATGGGCTTTTCAGAGGAGGGGATTGAAAGGAGGGGGGGGGGGGGGGGTTGGCAGAGGAAACCTAGAGACAGCTCTACAATTCACATAGCCCATCCAGCATCAGGAAAACAAAATAGTGTTTGTTTGCTGATCTTTTTCCTTCCTCGCATCAGCTTTGCCTTTTTAGTGTTTGTTTATTTGATTGCAGATGCAAAATAAAAAAATATTTAAGACTAGCAAAGAATACAATGTTAAAAAGTGGCAAATTTTCTTTTGCAATCATGCTAAAAGTTGTATCGGTGCAGAAAACACTTCCCATAACTGGGTAAGGCCTTTTTTTTTTTGGGGGGGGGGGGGGGGGAGTTTAGATGGATCTCCCCGTTTTATTCCTGTTATGAGAATTTTTCTTTTTTTTTATTACTGGAAAAAGGATCAGCGCCGTTGTACTTTTATTATTACTCCTCGCTGAGCTGTTTATCTTGACGTCGAATGACATTTTCAGAACTCATAAGAGTATTGTTTGGTGTTGTCTTAGTTGTGCTTATCCTGGATGGCTGCTGTTTGGTGGTGATTTACGTTGGAGGCCTGTGTGTCTATGTGGGGAAGACCTGCAGGAAAACATGACATATCCTCTATATAGATTACTTCCTGCCATTAATGAACAAATATCTTTTATGTGGAGATAACCTGCTGAAAGCATGATGAATGGCTTCCTGCTATCTAGAAAGATTTGTATATATGGCCCCTATTTTTATTTCAGGCGAGTTTAAACAAAATAATAAAAAAAGATAATAAAATATATATATATATATATATATATATATATATTATAAAATGTATTATCTTTTTTTATTATTATTTTTTTTAAACTCGCCTGAAAAAATATAGAAATGTAATTGAGTTTCTGAAATGTTAGTTTTGCTGATTTTAAATTTTTATTTTTTTTTGTTTTTTTTAAGTACAATTTTTGCAAACCATCATCAGCATATTTATAAACTAAATTCCAGTGTAAAAGAGCAGACATCTAATGGCAACGTTATGTCTTTTTTTTTTTTTTATGTTGAGGGATATCAACTTACTTTTCAGTTCCACGCTTTGACTAAAGATTCGCTTGACTAGGCTAGACCTGGAAAGAAGAGAAGTTCTATAGCATATTGAGGAATTGTTACTCTTGGTTCCTTTCACTTCCTTCTAATTGAACGTATTTTCAGGATGTGTATCTGAGCAGTGTTTTTTTTTTGAGAACCATTTTGTAAATTAGACGTCACTTGTCAGATTTTTTGAAACTGTGCTTCCTTTTTTATTTAATGTTCTACATTCCTTATGCAACTGTATACTAGGGAGGGTTTAACAGAATGAAGGAAAAAGTTTCAAACGGCACACTTTCAGCTTTTTTTTTTCTTTTTTAGCACGTACAGCGCATTGCGTATTTGTTGTTGGTGTATTTGTAGTTTTCCATATTAAATGCCTGAGCAATATTTACTTAGAAAGTAGAGTGACATCTTCAGTTTACAAATTCTATGTACTTCGATTACACAACTTGGGTGTGAAAATAGTACAGGCTTCAGGCACGCCAGATCGCTCCTGTTATAGTAATGGAAACATCCATAAGTTTGTTTGCTGCATACACGTCTAGTAAAAAGTGTCGTGTACATGGAAGTGGCTTAACAAAGCATTAGAAAAGGAGTGTTGTGTAACCAATGAAATTCACTGGGACAAAAAAAGTAAATTTGCGTTGAATACACATTCACATGTATACGTATGCAAACGAGTATGTGTTAACATATACAGTATATAGCTGAATGCATGCACTGCAGGGAGAAATGAGAGATGTATAGGGTTTGATTTACTATAACTGGAGAGTGTAAATCCTGGTGCACATGGTGGCCAATCCGCTTCTAAGGTTGGCTTGTTTAAGCTTTGACAAAAAAAAAACTGGAAGCTGATTGGTTTCTATGCAGAGCTGCACCAGATTTTGCACCCTCCAGTTTTAGTAAAACAACCCCACAGTCTCCTATAAATTGTATGGAGGAATATGCCAGACCAGGTAACTACTATACCTATTAATGACTGCCTCTTTTAGACTTTCATATGTTTTCAGTTGCCCCTTAAAATGGCCAGATGGCTTATAGCGCTAACTATCAATAATTCTATATATTAACCTGTCTAATCCATATAATTCTATATAATAACCTGGTTAATTAATGTAATTCTATATAATACGTGATCTAATCAACGTGCTTTATCTCTTAAATTAGTTGAAGTGTGGATAGAAATAATCCAACTACTAGCACATAAGCTATTTGCCTAAATCCAGATATACTTATAGTGCATAATGTATTGAACTAATAGGAAATGTACATTCACCTTTTGCTTCGCATAGGCCCTGGATAGTGTTTGCACAGCAATGATCACAATCCCTTCATTGTCAACTAACTTAACAGAGAATGTGCTGTGTGCAGAATGGCTGCTCAGTGAAACAGGCCCGGATCTATAGATCTCTGCAATTAAAAAGGCTCTTCATCCAAAAAAAAAAAAAGGGTAATAGCATCCTGTTTGCCTGACATGCAGTAAATTCCATGAATAATGTGCATTATTCAACCCATCCTCATCTGTTTTAGTGAACAGGTCCTTTGGCCTTGTGTATCAAAGCCATGAAACCGTAAAAGACTTGTGTTGTAAAATGCAGGTAGTGTTTGATATGCGAATAGTCAAGTGTTCTGGCTATTGTCATTCACATCGCAGTGACCTGAGTGAAAGAGGGGAGAGAGTCGGATTATGGCAGCTGGTTTCCTGTTACTTGAATACAATTGAAGAGGAACCTGGTTTCCATACACCTGTTGAGACATGTTCACATACAAGAGGAAGGCATAAGCTTCCTTTGTCGTGGTTGATGCAATTTGTGTAGTGTTCACCTCGTTTTATTGTTGCTCTCCTGTTACTTGGCTGTGACCTGGCTGGTCATATGTGGTAATATTTGTTAGCAGTGTAATTGATGGTTGTGTGATGTGCAGAAAGACTTTTAGTTCTTGCAAGTCTGAGATTTTCCTGCATGCTTGTAGATGTTTGCTTTCTTTTTTTTTCTTTTTTTTATATAACACAAAGTCCAATAATTTTAAAGGGATGGCACCTTGGGGAGCAATCGGTCCCAAAAGCTACTTCTGTTTTGTTATATTTTTAGGCCTACAGTTGCCTTTAACATAATCCTGTCTTTGGTGGCCAGATCTTGGCTATAATTGCCAAGAGCCACCATGTTTACCGGTGCAAAGCAGAGTCTAGACCAGGGATCTCCAAACTTTCCTTAAAAGAAATGTCCGTTTACTGTCCTTCAGACTTTGGGGGCAAGGGGCAGTGGGCCGTGGCCAGTGTGAGTAGAAAATGTCATAGGAGTAAACAGTGCACCGTCATTGGTATCCGTGGGAGAAGGGGTGCCCCCGTCATTGGTATCAGTGCGAGAAGGGGTGCCCCCGTCATTGGTATCAGTGGGAGAAGGGGTGCCCCCGTCATTGGTATCAGGGGTGCCCCATCATTGGTATCAGTGGGAGAAGGGGTGCCCCCGTCATTGGTATCAGTGGGAGAAGGGGTGCCCCCGTCATTGGTATCAGTGGGAGAAGGGGTGCCCCCCTCATTGGTATCAGTGGGAGAAGGGGTGCCCCCCTCCGCCCCCCTCATTGGTATCAGTGGGAGAATCAGTATCAGTGGGAGAAGGGGTGCCCCCGTCATTGGTATCAGTGGGAGAAGGGGTGCCCCCGTCATTGGTATCAGTGGGAGAAGGGGTGCCCCCGTCATTGGTATCAGTGGGAGAAGGGGTGCCCCCGTCATTGGTATCAGTGGGAGAAGGGGTGCCCCCGTCATTGGTATCAGTGGGAGAAAGGGGTGCCCCTGTCAGTGGGAGAAGGGGTTCCCTGTTTGTGTCAGTGGGGGCAATAGTGCCCTGTATCAGTGGCAGGAATAGTGCCCCAAGGGCTGGATAGAGGCAAGCAAAGGGATGCTTTTGGCTCCAAGGCCATAGTTCGGAAAGGCCACTGGTCTAGACGATTCAACAGTTGAAGATTGGCACTGAGATTTTCCCAGAAGTCTTTTTCTTGAAGAAACAGTCACAACATAGTCATCCACTCCATGACAAGTAGTAGTGCAGACTCTGTGAACATATATTTCTATCTCCATTATGTACATTAGATAAATTGTATTAAATATTGATTTCACATTTTATGTATTGCCTAGAAACCTTTCCATTGTATACAGTATAGCTTTCTGTAGCAGAACTTGCACTGAGACAGTTGTAGTATGTTATTTCTCTTTGGGCTTTATGATGTGTAAGGAATTCTCACGTGATCCCCTCCCCCATCACCTACAAACTCTTAAAGGATTCTTTTTATTGCTGCTTACAGGAAATATTTGAGAACAGGATGTATTAGTTTTAATGCTGATGACTTAAAGCAAATCCCAGTTGAATAGATCACCTAATAATTTATGGCCCTGCCCAGGTTTTAAAGGGGCTTTAAATACTCAAGGCTGAGTTCACTCTCAGACTTCTAAATGACAAGTTGACACCTAGATTTCAAAGCTCATTGTATACATAGCTTCACTTTTGTATGCAAGAAATAGGTTACTTTGTGTAGCAGAAGTATTAGAATATCTATTTATACATTCAAAAGCAACAGGTCATCTTACATTGATTTTTGCTAATGATAAATTTCATATTTTTAAAATTGTACATCTTTCCCTGGATTAAGTTGCTGCTAAGCCTGTAACTATATAGAAGAATGAGCTGGATTAGGATTTGTCAAAAATCTCAAGGGCAAATCTGATGTATGTAATGGTTGTTTTGCAAAACACTTGTGGCATTTTTCAACAAATTCTGAGATACTTTAAGGGCTTTTCCATGTTCATAAATATAGAAAACGGCTTCACTTGTGCTCCAGTGGACATAAGTGAAGGTAGCTCAGGCGCCTACAGATATTCGCTGTCCTATAGAGACTCTGGGGCTCGTGAATAGCAGTCCTGGACTTGTAAACACATTGCTATAAGGTAAATAATGAAATAATTGGGGGTTTTGGGCCAAGCAGAATGGTTTGTGTGTGTATATATAGCCACTTCAGGCTATCTCAAGACTTGGGTATATGTTGTTGCGTCCTTCAAATTTGACTGCCAAAAATGAAATCGTTTGTGTATATTTGACCAATTTACCTGTTCCACCTTCAAAAACTGATTCATTTGTTAGCATATTTTTTCATTTGTGACTAAAATCTTAAGATATATTTTTCATGGATCATTAGCAAAATGGATGACTTATGTTTTGTTTCTCTCTACAGAATTTCAGATGTGTTCTCGGTCTACTGGAGTGAAAACTCTTCAGAGTACTGATGGAGACAAGAGTACAAAATGGCAGCGGTACCCAGCCTTTACTCCAGGCTCGGCGTGACAATGGGAGACCCCGTGGTGATATTGACTCTAGGGAAATACTAACACAGCAAGTTCATGTGTTATCATTGGAACAGATTAGAGCCATACGAAATACTAATGAGTATACAGAAGGACCTACAGTGGCTCCCCGGCCTTGGATTAAGCCGCCTACTCATCAAACTACCCAGCACAAAAATGAAAGGGTACACACGGTAACGGACCAGAGGCAATTTTGCAGGAGTTCTCTTGCTCCAATGCATTCCTCATCTCCGGCATCTTTTTCACGATCCACCAGTACTGCGAGTATGGGATCTCGGACTAGTACAAGGACAAGCACAAGTAGCAGTTCATCAGAGCAGAGACTCTTGGGTCCATCCCACACATCATCTGGGCTGGGTGCTGACCAAATCATTCGGGTGCAACCCAAGGTTGAGCTGAAACCAGAGGAGTTAAAACCCTCCAGCAAAGAAGACTTGGGCTTACATGCATACAGATGTGAGAGCTGTGGTAAATGTAAGTGCCAAGAATGCACTTATCCAAGAACTCTTCCCTCTTGTTGGGCTTGTGACAAGCAGTGCCTTTGCTCAGCACAGGAGGTTGTGGACTATGGAACTTGTGTTTGCTGTGTTAAGTGCCTGTTCTATCATTGCTCAAATGATGATGAGGACAATTGTGCTGACAACCCCTGCTCCTGCAGTCAGGCACATTGCTGCACTCGTTGGTCTGTCATTGGTGTTATGTCCATGTTCTTGCCTTGTTTGTGGTGTTACCTTCCAGCCAAGGGTTGCCTTAAATTGTGCCAGGGCTGTTACGACCGAGCAAAAAGACCTGGATGCCGATGCAAAAGGTCAAATACAGTATGTTGTAAAGTGCCACAGTTACAGCCCAGGAACTCGGGGAAGCCAACATAGCAGATGGAGTTAAAGCGTAAAAGTAATGGACTTTTAACACACATATGCAATCATAAAAATGGTCATCTTGGCACAATTGGTAGATAGCTGTGTTTCCTGTTTGCAGTGAAATGCTTTTTCTTTATGTGCTATCTTAACTGATAGGCTTGTTAGAGATCCTTTAATCAAGCTCTGCCTAGGGCACAGTGTTCTGTGACACACTTTGTATAAGCTAAAGCAACACAGACACTCCTACATAACTGTGCATTGTTTGTGAATAATACTTGCAACATTTTTGTAATTTAGCAAATTACTTTTTTTTTTCTGCCAGAGATAATGTTCTATATTTTTGTATATATTATTTACAACTGTGAAATATAGTGCCACATGATTTGGCACAATCACAAAAATGTACTAATATACATTCAGTGGAATGTGAATCTATCCGTATGGTTAGATTGTGCTTCACCTTATTGAACCTTAATATTTCTACTCTTTGGACTTTCTGTATATTGTACAGTTACGTTAAGAGTCGGCCTTTATTTTCTAATTTTTTCAACATATTGTTTAGTGTAAAGTATATTTATTTGAAGTTTTATTATTTTATAAAAGAGAAATATTTATTTTAAAGAGGCATTTTACAAATGTTCCCCCTTTTTTATGATGTCAGTTTCTGCGATTAGGGGTGACCGATGCATATGTTCACAACAAAATAGAAAATATATTAACGTTTGAAATTAAACTTTGTAAGTGTTTTATTTTTTTTCTAATGAATATACCATATGCTGCTATGAATTGAGTGGATGCCATTGTATATGAATGTGTATGCTTGCTGTTCCCCAACATTTGTGTGTTTTGGGAGCAACACGTTGATTCATGCCCCTCCTGGCAGCTAATATTGTCCTTTCCTGTGCTACTGAATTTGGTTGCAAGGAGCAATTATCTGGTATTTCTGCATATGGAGGAATATATGGCCTTCCTCTCATGTGACAATGCTGATATGTGGTGATTGGCAAAGTGCTGTAATGTGGCAATGGGGTCATTCAGCCCTATGTAGACTCTTAAGTGGTTTGACATGAAAGCCTCATCCTTGCCAAATGCTTTTATTTTTTTGATGACATTTACCTTGGGAATGTTGGACATAGATCCAAGATAGTGGGCATGTAGGTTAAAGTTTTTTTTTAAAAGAAGCTTTTAGCAATATGAAACGTGTAGGGTTTATTTACTAAGGCTTGAGAATGCAAAATCAGGCTCACTTCTGCATAAAAATCTGATTGGTTTCTATGCAGAATTGGGCCCGATTTTGCACTATCCAGCTTTAGTGAATAAACCCCACTGTCTTGGCAGTGCCTGTTCTTCCTCCGTTTCACACCAGTTGGTGCTTAGTCCGCCAATATGCGGTCTAGTGCATGGGTTACATGTAATGCATTGTTCACTATAGATGAAAGTTTATTGAAGAGTAAAAGGGGTTTGGTGGTGATGAGATTACGGACTTGTGTCTTTGGGGTTAGGCTGGGCCCCTCTGAGCCAAGGCATCTGGGGGTTGGTAGTGAAGCCAAAAGTATGCCTGCTAAAAGTATGACTGCATGCTACTAGTTGGACTTGGAGCTTACACAAGACTTTTTTTCTTACTTGCCATTCCTTCGCCCCCCACTATTCTCTTTAGATGCGGAGAGTATGTGCCGCTAAGTTGAAGAGTATGAAGCAAACCTGTTGCGTTGCCCAGCCTGGGCCAAGCACAGGTTGCTTTAACTGACTCTCTAGAAAATACACAATGGGCACTTTACAAAACAGAATAGCATTTATAAATGTTGACTCCATTTATTTTTATTTTTTTATTTATTATTAAAGGGGTAAAAATACCACTGATATTCAATGACGTAGCCATCAAAAAGGTATTCTTTAGACCAGTACAGCAATCCTAATACACTGCTGTTGGTAAACGGACATTTAAGAGCAGTTGGACATTTTTTTCAGCTGCCCTGAACTCTCCTCTGTTATCTTATCAGTACATGTACACAGGGTAGTTTATAGTCGTTTCTAGGCAGTTGTTTGGAGGCTTTTTTTGGAACGGCCAAAAATGCGTTCAGAAGCTGTGTTTAGAGGCGCTTCAAGCGCCAAATGCAGCTAAGCGCTGTAACTCGCGGTTTGGAAGCGTTTTTGTTTACACACATTTTTCATTTCAACACCAAAAATGTATTTATTTTTTCAAACACTTCTAGATGCAAACGCGGCTAAACGCAGCTAAATGGCTATTTTTAGATGCCGGTTTCTAGCTGTCAAGTTAAATCGTTCAGGAGAGGTTGAACAACGTCCTGTGTACATGAAGCCTAACTCTAAACTTAAAAGTTTTGCTACAACTTTTTGTTTTTTGCACGGCTTTTCTGAATAAACCTCAGGAAGAAATATGCAAGCTGGCATTTCTTGTTTTTAAAGGTGCAAGTTATTGGGCAAGAAAGGCACTAGCCTGCAACATACACCTGCATGTTTGGGGTCATGACAGCTGATATGAATTTTCTTGTTCTTTGTCGCCAAATAGTCAAGGAAGTGTCTCCACCCTAGATCTTACACCTTCAAAAAGCAAGTAAGGAATGGCTGCTGCCATATTAATTTTTTCAATATATATGGTGCAAATTAATGATGCGCTCTGTCAAAGAAAACAATATTATTCCATGTTCTAAATGGCGTTACCAAGGCTAACAAAAGCAGTTGTATGTGGTTCAACAGCATTGCTCTTTACTATTAAATAAAGAATTTACTGTGATACTGTGCAGTGGTGATTAAAGAGAAAAACTTTAGCTGCAATCCCTTCCCTTTTTATACTGATTAATTTTTTTTATTTTAAAATTTTTTTAAAGAAATTCACAGTTCGGTAAAATGGATTAATTCTAATATATGCTAAGATCTATGGCTCCATCCTCTTGAGTGCCAAAAGTATTTTGCAAGAGCTATTGTTGTATAGTTGCTGCTCTGTGCACAAGGGTTGGCAGCTTGGTGGCATCCAGTGCTCCAGTGTACAGGCTCTTGTTTGTGTTCCCTGGTTCACCCCAAAAGGCTCTTGGACTGGAGAGTAGATATGTTCAGCATGCCTACAGGGAAAACCCTGAGTGCCAGTTCTGTAGGCAAAAAGCCGAAACTGCTCCCTGCTTCAAGTCTTCTAGGCCAGTTGTCTTTTAGTATTACTTTGCACTAAGCATGATTGCTTAAGCCTTGATATCCCTAAGCTGTCTACCCAAAAAATGGGCAGTTATTAAAAATAGGTTAACGATTTTATTCGGAACCTTCTTTTAAGATGATCACAGTGCTATAATGCATTGAACATTGGACCCCAGTTTTTTGCTTTTTATCAATACCAATACTAGTAATATGTGTGTGTGTGTGTGTGTGTGTGTGTGTATGTATGTATGTATGTATGTGTGTATATACACACACACACACACACTGTATCTCAACTGGTAGCTTAGCACACTTTGATATCCATGGGCTATGAAAGGGACAAGTGTCTGTCCTCACTGGTAGCCAGTACTCCAGGGACTGGAAACGATAAATCAAGTTATACAACGCTTAATGCGCTGTCTACTTGTTGAAGCTCTGGCAGGCAAAATATGTGACCAGTACAGTACACATCCACGCTAAAACGTTCCTGATTTGTGATCATGTACAGTATGCAATGTCACTAGCACATGCGGGAATGCTGTGTAAGTATTCAGACTGGTTCCTAGCTGCTCCTATGACATAAGACATCAGTTGAACCTTGGAGGAACTGCAATATGCTCACATAAATTGTATTAAAAACATCTTTACCATTCTGAAGCATCCCTCCGACCACTTTGCATAATATATATATATATATATATATTACTGTGATTCTTTACTTGCCAAATATGCTGCAGAAATCTCCCTCCACTGAGTCTGGCTGCAACCATTTTAGCTGCTTACCTGTTCACTTCCTGGATTTACAGACACACAAAAAGGCACACACCCAGCACTGCAGCTTTCATTGGCCCTCTTATGACTCACCCTACTTCCTAGCAAACTCATGAGTGAGGGAGTTGTGCATGATGTCATAGATGGAAAGTTGAAAAAGTTAAAGTTCCACTTTAATATTATAGCCTAACTCTGCCTGTAAAAAAACATTCATGTTTGTCGTTTTCAGATTCTGGTTACTATCTGTAAAAAAATAAAAAAAAAATGCATATAAGCACTCGCATAAAGGAGATTTCATTTTGGGTACAGAAGAGTTTTGTTTTAGTGACATATTGGGTACTGTATAACAGTTTTGCCCCCAATAATTTTGAGTGACGTAGCTGGGCTAAAATGGTTGAGAATCCCATTCACTTTAATTATCCAGTTATGTGCACATGAAAAAAGTAAACAAGATTTTTTCACATGATTGGATAATGACTATTCAGTTTGTGTGAATATTTTTAACTTCTTAGTAAACCGGCCTTAAAATTAGGTTAATGCAATTGTGTCAATGGGGAAATGTCACTTAAAATGCTAGGTTCTTCTGATTATACATACTGTACGTGTTTGAGATTAGTGACTTAAAACTTTTATAAGCCAAAAGCAAAAATATACTGTATAATGTATGTGCCATCTCATCTAAGGACTGGTAGGCTAATATAGCCTACCAGTCCTTAGATGAGATGGCACATACATTTTCCTTTCCTTTTACCTTGTAATCCAGCTAATTACACACTTCCTCTCCCTTTGATCTTGTCACTTCCTGTGCGATGGACAAAGCAAGAAACAGGTTTTTCTTGGGTAAACTATAAATACCTTCCTTCTCCATGTCAGAGTCAAAGTAAGTCTATTTGAAGTCCAGCCTAGGCTCCCTCCACTGATATAGTGAAGAAGTTAGTGTAGCCACCCAGGTTGGTCATGTCTGTTTTTTTTTTTCATTACATTGAGGATGATTGGATTGGTAGTTTTACAATAGATATAACAAAGTGGTTAATTTACTGAAACTGGAGAGTGCAAAATCTGGTGAAGTTGTGCATGGTAGCCAATCAGCTTATTTAATTAGGCTTTGACAAAAAAAAATGGAAGCCTGATTGGTTGCACCAGATTATGCACTAGCCAGCTTTAGTAAATCAACCCCATTGTTTTGCTTATACAATATGTTCTTGGCCTGGAAAATTAAAACAAAGGCAGCCAACAAATTTGGTATGCTGCTACGTATTTTAAGTATTAAATCCAAAGAATTGGCATTTCCTGAAGAAGTCAGCATAAGCAACCTGAACCTGGCGGGTTTATTTTGATAGGCAAGATTTGGCGATTTGAGTTAAAGGAAATTGACAAACAAAATGCTTAAGTGGTTGTAAACCCACTTTTTCGACTTTTACCTACAGGTAAGCCTATAATAAGGCTTACCTGTAGGTATAAAGAATATCTCCTAAACCTATACGGTTAAGGAGATATTACCCCCGCTGATTGCAGCGGCGCATGCGCAGGGGGGGAATCTACGGCCAAAGGACCGGCCACCGCCGTCCTGGCCGGATTTAAATCTCCAGCCAATCACAGCGCTGGAGCGGCGATACCCGGAAGACACGGAAGACACGCCGAGTCAAGATGACATCTCGCTCGGCGTGCACCAGGTAAGTTCCCTACACCTCGTTCCGAGGTAAGTATTTCATAATGAGCTAATATGCGGTGCATATTAGCTCATTATGGCTTTTCCCTTGCAGGTCTAAAAAAAAATTTTATATTTTTTTGCGGTTTACAACCGCTTTAACTGCTCAGAAATATTTTCCCCCACTTACAGGTCTTAATTATGGAGATTTTCGATAGTTGCTCCCCGTAGGTGGGCGAAACATGTCAGAGGAGCATAATTGGACGAAGGGGCCATTATGGGCGCACGCACCGCCTCTCATCTTTGCCGCCGCCACCCCCCTATTCATGTGTCCGTCCCCTTTAAGGATGCCAGGTGCATGAACTACAGTGGTGGGGGTGTTTTTTTTTTTTTTAAGCACCGATTAGAGCCAGAGTCTCCGATAGGCTTCAATATAAGGTGGAATCCAGGTGTAGAGCATTGAATGAATGAATGAATAAAAAACTTATATAGCGTGGCACATGCAAACTAAATCGCTTCTGGGCGCTGGTTGTTTGTCTCTCATGACCTCAAAAGACCCTAGGGATAGTGAGAGCAGGACGCTCTCAAACGAGTCGGCTCTCCCCAGGGACAGCATCAGTCAGGCAGGCAGGGTTTTCACAGCTCACTGCTGCAGCACCGGGTCATAACTCCTGGACGAGTACCGCTGGCTTCTTTTTCCTCCACCATTGCCTCCTCCAACAGGCATCCCTGCCCATCAGCCTCATGGGTAAGGCTGTTTTCTTTCACACCTGCCTTAAACTTTAAAACCTGCCTGTCCCCCTGGGATCAAGGGCGGCCGTCCTTTTCAGGATAAGCCACGGCTTTTTCGGTCCCGGGAATCAGGCCACAGTCACCCCAGACCACAACCGAGGCATCCCTCTCCCCGCCTCTGGTTTCTGTCTTTTTTGACGCTCCGCTCCAGCCTATGCTAGGTCCGCGGCAGCCGCGGCTTAGGAAAGACCGTGGCTTCAACCGCGGCCTAGCGGCGCACCACAGCAGCGCCCTGTATCACCCCCAGATTCGCCCAGCAACTCAGGAAGCGTTGCCCTCCATATAGGGGAAGGAGAAGCTGCAGTGATGCCAAGGGGGAGAGCAGGGAAGGGGAAGCCGTTGCCTGTTTGTAAGTGCCGGGCTTTTAACTGACTGGGGGGAAGGGGAGGGAGTTACCCAATTGACACCCCCCCTCCAATAAAAAAAATTGCTCGCTAACCAGAAGTTTAGGTAGAAGCCATATCTTTAACCCTACTGTATAGTGGCTGGGTTCCGGCGTGTGACCTTTCCACTTCTGTTTTCCAATATGTTTAAACTAGCCTGGATGAGCTTGTTTGACTGCCGGCACCCGAACTGTGCTTTGAACTGCAGGGGGAAGTTTTTGTATATGGGTAACAATGGCTGCTCAGAAGGTTAATCTAATATGCTGTATGCAAGTAAAATGCTCCATGTGTCCTGGTTGTGTAGTTCTTGCAGTGTATTTTTCTGTCAAATAAAGAAATGGAATAGGAAGTAGGAAAAAATTGTAATCGCTTCAGTAAAGATTTAAAAAAAATCTTTCATCAAGCCTTCAAAGTGTCCTTTACCTTGGGAATGTTGGACATAGATCCAAGATAGTGGGCATGTAGGTTAAAGGTTTTTTAAAAGAAGCTTTTAGCAAGCTTTAACATGACTTTCATCAATCTGTTTCAGGGTCATGCACTGGAGCTGAAGGATTATTTAAAGTGTTAGTTTACCTCTTCAGAAAATAATGAAAAGGAGAGTTAACAGCCTTCCCGTCCTGGTCCCCACTGTAGTTATCTTCTATTGTTGATGCACGCAGCTGGTGAGGCATACTGGGGATTTAAAATCTCCACTCTTCTCCCTCTTCATTCTGAAGGTCCTGCAGGACAGTTCTTACAATTGGTCAGTCCCTGGTTAGAATACCTAAAAGTGTTCTAGCCCCTCGGCAAAAATAAATAAAAACGTGTATCCTTCAGTTGTACTTTGAAGGCTCTTACACACTAAAATCAGGCAAACATTTTCATCCAAAGAATTTTGCTACGATTTTCGTATAGTGTGTACACAATTTCCGACAGCCGATTCCGAATTTTTGTACAAAAATTCCTGACGGGACAAACTCCAAAATTTTTCTCGTGTGGGGAACAGAATGAATGATTTTTATTTAATGTGTACCATTTTCTTACGATGTTCGCACAAGAAAAATCTGAAAAAGACTGCGTGTGAACAACAAAAAAAAGCCTCTGTCATGAGAATTTTTGTACAAATTTTCTTTCCTCTGTTCTGATTGCCTGTGAAACGGGGGAAAATCAGACGATCGTTCGCCTGATTTTTTTAAAGTGTGTACCCCACTTAACCTTCCTCATCTCTTTAAAAGATGTTTTAGTTAACATCACCTGAGAAATTTTCCTTCACTTCCTCTCCTGGCAGGAACTAAGGGCAGATCCCCCAATAAGGTTACAGACCGCAATAAAAATACTACAGAGTCTCCAACTCTTTCCTTCTATTCTCAAAGCAAAAACAAATAGGCTGGAATTGGGCTTCAAAAAACAAAAGCTGATTGGAGCCTGTACATTGCTATGTAAATACTTTTTGAATCTGCTTTTTAAGCTGGTTTTACAAGCCAAGCTTAAACAATGCCTGTGTATTTGATGCATATACTATTCCCTCAAAGACACTGTCATTTTAAGAAAACCAAATGCTGTTGACAGGTATGTACCTGCTGGAGCTTTCAGTACCCTGCTGTCATACTAAAATACCATAGACAAAATGGCCAGCGAACCAAAAAGAGAATATCAAATGTTTGCTGAGATCTCAATATCATTTTTTTTCCAACACTTTTGACATTCTCTTTGTTTTGTGCTTGCCATTTTTGCCTATGGGTTTGTGCTGTGTCCCTGTTAGCCATGTACCCCGGAACTAGCGATAAAGGTATGGCATGCATGATATACAGCATTACTATCCGCTTAAAGTGGATGTAAACCCCCCCAAAAAAATGTTGATGTCACAATGTAGAGTATAAGATTTCCTATAATCTGTGCCCAGTCTTGCCACACAGAGTTAATCCAGATCTGAGTAATCCTCTTTTAATGTTCAGTGAAAATGAACAGCCTTCCAGATAAAAACCTGCCTATATAAAAAGTCAGTTTTCTCTCTTCTTGCTTTGAGTGACATGTTATTTACATATCTAGCTAGGACATGTTTATCATATGTTATGTTTTGTTTATCATAACATGAGGTATAAAAAGTGAGAAATCCACCCCTCCCCCACATAACACATCCTGGTAATATACAATGAACTTTGGATCGCCTCATGTTATGATAAATATAACATAACATATGATAAACATGTGCAAGCTAGATATGTAAATAGCCTGTCACTCAAAGCAAGAAGAGAGAAAACAGACTTTAAAATTTGCCAAGTTTTTATCTGGAATTCTGTTAATTTGCACTGAACATTAAAAGAGGATTACTCGGCGCTGGATTAACTCTGTGTAGCAAGACTGGGCACAGATGATAGGACATCTTATACTCTACATTGTGACATAAAAAAAAACCACATTTTTTTGGGGGTTTACATCCACTTTAAGCCCCGGACCATTATGCAGGTGAAGGACCTGGCCCCTTTTTGCAATTCAGCACTGCGTTGCTTTAACTGACAATTGTGCGGTCGTGCAACATGGCTCCCAAACAAAATTGGCGTCTTTTTTTTTTCCACACAAATAGAGCTTTCTTTTGGTGGTATTTGATCACCTCTGCATTTTTTATTTTATGTGCTATAAACAAAAATAGAGCGACAATAAAAAAAATATTTTTTACTTTTTGCTATAATAAATATTCCCAAAAAATATATATATATATTTTTTTTCCTCAGTTTAGGCAGATACGTATTCTACATATTTTTGTTAAAAAAAATGGCAATAAGCGTTTATCGATTGGTTTGCACAAAAGTTATATCATTTACAAAATAGGAGATAGTTTTATGGCATTTTTAATAAGAATTTTTTTTTTTACTAGTAATGGCGGCGATCAGCGATCAGTGTTATTTTTTCATGACTGCGACATTATGGCGGACGCCTTTGACACATTTTTGGGACCATTGTCATTTTCACTGCGAAAAGTGCTATAAAAATGCCTTGATTTCTGTGCAAATTACACTGGCAGTGAAGGGGTTAACCATAGTATGTCCTATTGTGTGTTTCTTACTGTAGGGGGGCGTGGCTTGATGTGTGGTGTCACTGATCGTCGTTCCCCATGACAGGGAACAGACGATCAGTGACAAGCCACAGAGGGGAAGGTTTGTTTACACTCACCTCTCCCCATTCTTCAGCTCCTGTGACCCGATCGCAAGACACCGGCGGTGGTCGGGTCCTGCGGACGCAGTCACGGAGCTCAGGACTTAGGACGCGAGCGCGCCGCCAGCGACACACTCGCAACCCACGGCTCACGGCTGGGCTTTTAAATGCGACCTACCTGTACATGCCTGTGTCTAGCCGTGCCCTTCTGCCGACGTATATCGGCATGAAGGGGTCCTTAAGTGGCTATACTAGGCTGTCTTGACCATTAATCCCTCATCATTTCCTGAGAGTACTAAGGCTTGTCTGATTCTTCTAGCCTTCTGCACACTCCAATTGATGGTAAAGAAGACCATCATGGTGATGACCCATTTGGAGTCTATGGGGGTGAATGTAGCTTGGCAAGCTCTGACACTCCCCGGGAGAAATAGGCTGGCTGTCATTACTGATCTCTCCATATGAAACTGTTAGTTGCCTACCTCTCAATGCTGATCCAGTAGCTTCTATATTTAAAGCTGAGCTCCACCCAAAAGGGAAAGTTCAGCTTTAAGACATTCTTCCCCAGTCCTCTGCCTAACACTGTAATTTTGGAGGTGGAGTGGGTAGCTTGTTTTGACAGGTACACGTTCCCACTTCTGCTTGAATCACCTAGTCGATCCAAACAGAAGTGCTCCATCTCCTCTCCCTCCCCGCAGTCTTCTGGGGTACTTTACAGGTCACAGAAGACAGCTGGACCATGTACAAAGCACAGCGCAGCTTGCACATACACAGTTAGGTTGCCAGCAATGGGAATCCAGAGGCTAGTGAAGAACTAGCCTGGGTGAGGACGGTGCTAGATCCTTTGAAAGGTAAGTGACCTTTTTATTAAAAGTCAGTAGCTATACAGGGGTGTCAAACTGGCGGCCCTTAAGCTGTTGTGGACCTACAAGTCCCACCATGCCCCTGCCTCTGGGAATCATGCTTCTAACTGCCAGCCTTGCAATTCCTTGTGGGACTTGTAGTTCTGGAACAGCTGGAGGGCCGCCAGTTTGACACCTATAGGATTTTGTAGCTGCTGACTTTTATTTTATTTTTAATTTTTTTTTTTACAGACTGAACCTTAAGCATCAGGAGTTGTGACTTTGTCTGCAAACTTGTTCTAGGTCCTTAGCATACAAAACACTGCCTCACAAGTAGGTCAGCAATGACTGCCTTTAGCTCAATGAATAGCTTATAAGCATACAAATAATACGTGCATGCTGTATATTTGAATAATTAGCAATTTATATTCTTAAATTTCATGTTATGAATAAGGTCTGTCTGGCTGAGACAAATGATTCTCTAATGAAGTGAAATGGCAACAATACAGAGGGTAAACAAAAGTAATATGAACTTTGCTTATCTTTGCAAATGTCATATTTTACATTTAACCACTTGCCAACTGGGCCAATATTGACACTTCTCTCATATATGTAAAAGTAAGTGTTTTTTTTTGCTAGGAAATTACTTAGAACCCCAAACATTATATATATTTATTTTTTAGCAGAGACCGTAGCGTAGAGAATAAAATGGCCATTGTTGCAATGTTTATGTCACATGGTATTTGCGCAGTGGTTTCTCAAATGCAATTGTTTTTTTTAAAAAAACACTTCAGTGAAGTATAACAAAAACAAAGTACAATATATATAACTCAATTGTTTTATAAAATATGAAAAATGTCACGCTGAGTAAATAGATACCCAACAGGTCATGCTTAAAATTGCGCATGCTCGTGGAACGGTGGCAAACTACGGTACTTTAAAATCTCCATAGGCAAAGTTTTAAAAATGTCTACAGGTTACCAGTTTAGCTTTACAGAGGAGGTCTAGTTCTATAATTATTACTATTGCTCTGATGTTCCTGGCGATACCTCACATGTGTGGTTTGAACACTGTTTTTATATGTGAGCGTGACCTACGTATGTGTTCACCACTGCGCGCGAGTACAGAGGGACGGGGCATTATGGTGTCACTCTGCACCTCCTAGACCAGTCTTTCTCAACCTTTCAACATGGAGGAAGCCTTGGTATAACTTTCTGGTCTTACGGAATCCCTCATGATACTTTAGCGTTATGGTCAGTGGGAAGAATGCTCCTTACACTTGTGGTCACTGGGAAGAATGACCTCCTTACAGATAGCTAAAAAAGCCCAATTGTGTCGGTGGGAACCTATCTGAGAGGCAGAAATTGCTCATTGCTCAAGAAACCCCTAGCAACCTCTGGAGGAACCCTGGTTGAGAAACCCTGTCCTAGACCATAAGGATAAACAGAGGTTTTCTCAGGTCATCTCTGTTACCAGCTGTCGCAACCCGCTGGTTTGGTTCTCGGGCCTACCGATCATCCAGGTAAGCCAGAGAACTGCCGGGAAGCTATGGGAGGGAAAATCTGCCACCCAGACTACTTTTATTGCTTAAAGAATCACAGGCTGAAAAAATAAAAAATACTGGGTCTATGGCATATTGCTGCATCTGTAAACTTCCAACTGAGGACATCTTTTGTCTTTGGCCCGGTTAAGCAAGCAGTAACTTTTCTTTATTTACTCAAAATACCACCGTGCCAAAATTTTTGAGTATAGCCTCAGTTAAAACAAATTAAAATATATTACCACTAGTGCAATCATCCAGAATAATTGATGCAAAAAATGGGACTAGATGAACATAGGGTGAAGGCTGCTAATACCGTCTAACCCGTAAATGAACACCAGTCAAAAGGGAGTTGACTAGGACTTTTCTGGGCACTGATAACATGACAAAAAAATTAACATAAAAAATATTTATTGACATAAAAGTTGTACAAAGTTAAAAAACATTTGAGCAAACTCCATGTTTCCTATGGTTGGGGTTTGCTCAAATGTTTGTGTCAACTTTTATGTCAATGAATATTTTTTATGTTCATTTTTTGTCACGTTATCAGTGCCCAGAAAAGTCCTAGTCAACTCCCTTTTGACTGGTGTTCATTTACGGGTTAGACGGTATTAGCAGCCTTCACCCTAATGCTAATGTTTTTAACTCGACTATGTATACTGTGATTTTTTTTTTTTTATGACAGGTCCACTTTATTTCTCTATTAAAAACATATATTTACTGATCACAACTAAAAGATGCTTTAAATAACACTTTATGGAACGGGTTATAAATTACATTTTTCAGTAGTATAACTTTCCAGATTCTCTGCTTTTGCAGTTCCTGCTCTTATTGGAAGCCTTTAAACTACTTGAGTTGTTAGCAAAAAGAATAGCAGACCTCTGCGAATGACACACAGGAATGCGGTGAAGCCAAAGTTAAAGTGTTGATGTGCCTCACTTGAAACAAATAGTCTGCTTTCAGGATATGTCTGTTCTGGAAGGTTACCTTCCACTGAGGTCAAAATCTTGCCACTGCCAAGTTTCCCACTGAAAGTCTAGGAAATTATTTACCTGGCTTATTAACAAACCATCGTTTCCTGTTCTGAACATTTGTCTCAAGTCTTAAAGCAGACATACGAAAAAGAAAGGTCAGGAAGTATACTTGCACACTCCTAAATCTCTGAATAAACCGAGAGCCATGTATTACACCTTTCCAGGATTCTGGCCACCAAAAACAAAATAAGATCAATAAATAAAAATGTTCGGCAAGAAGTTCATTTTTAGGCTTCCAAAGGATCAAGCCTTGCAAATGTTTAAATGGAGATGTGCAGTGTTGAAATACTTCTCACATGAGCTTTGACTTCTTTATAAGAGCAAAGAAAAATGTGCAGTATGTCATTGTGACCAGATCAGATTTCCCATTTCACTAGTCTCAAAACAGAAAAATTAAATATAGTTGCTATGGTTTAAAACATCTCATACACTATCAGTGCTTCTTGTGCTGCTTTAATAATAAATATTGTATGCAAAGATTTATGATCTATTAAAGTGGTTGTAAAGGCAGAAGTTTTTTATTTTTTTTATTTTAATGCATTCATGCATTAAGATTAAAAAAAAACTTCTGTGTGTAGTAGCCCTCTTCAGCTCCCCTAATACTTACCTGTACCCCCTCTCTATCCAATGATGTGCACAAGTGCCTCCGCTATCCAGAACTCTCCCTCCTGTCAATTACCCAATCAGTAGAGAGAGGGGCAGGGCTGAACCACAGCTCCATGTCTGAATGGACAGACAGAGCTGTGGCTCGGCTCGGGTGCCCCCATAGCAAGCTGCTTGCTGTGGGGGCACTCAACAGAAGGGAGGGGCCAGGAGCACCGAAGAGGGACCCGAAAAGAGAAGGAACTGGGCTAACGTGTGCAAAACCACTGAACAGAGCAGCACTAAAGGAATTTTTTTTTTTTTTTGCTGAAATGACTGTTTACAGGGTATAGAGACATAAAAGTTAACTGATTTCTTTTAAAAATGATTAAAAATAGATAAAAATCAATCATATAATGTGTCTCTAGTTTCACTTTAGTTTTTTTAAATGATTTCATGTTTCTGTGAAGTAGAGAAGACATACAGAACAAAAACAAACAAATCCAGGGCAGTGTTTTGTTTTTAAAATGAGTCTGATTGGTTCTGAGGAGTTTTAGACACACAGCTTAGACCACAGTGAAAATCTGCCATGAGTTTTTTCATAAGGAGCCAGACAACCAGGAAGTGTGGAGATCAGAGAAGTATTACAGCAACTTCAAAGCAAAAAACGAACAATGAGAACATGAAAACAGCACTGCATTAAGGTAAAGGAAGCTATTTAGCTAAAAAAAAACTTCCTTTAGTGATCCTTTAAGTATAACATGTTTAGTATCACTTTAAATTAAAGTAAAAAAAGGAAAGAAGTTTGTATAACTGGCTAAGCCTACATTCAATATGCTGTCAAGTGTTTTGCTTGCTTACATATTACCATGGCTTTCTTTCTTCTCTGAAAATAGGTGCAGAACCACCCCCCCTTCTAAATCACATCTTATCTCTCTGAGCATCGTTACTTGGCTCCACCCCCTATCCACCTCCTCGTAGCGCCTCTTTTAGAGAATACGGAGCCAAGTATCATTTTGTGGTGCTGAGTAATCTGTATGGAGTTTGTTAATAACAGGAAAAGTAGTAAAATAGATCCCCAACAGCCAGCAGCAGTAGACCCCCCCCCCCAACAACAATAGATTTATCCAGAAACAATAGAGCCCCAAGCAAAAATGGACTCCCACAACAAAATACCACCCCAGCAGCAACAACAGATCTCCCAGCAGCCAGCATCAATAGAGTCTCCAGCAGCCAGCAACAATAGACCCACTCCCTCAACAGTAGAGCTTTTCCAGCAACAATTGAATCCCCAGCAACAATAGATCCCTCCAACACACCCTAGCATTCCTTGTCATTACATACATTCAGTGCTGCAGGTGCCGGAAATGCATTCCTCCGCGTTCCTCCTGAAAAAAGCCCTTCTTATTACTCTAATATGATTATCTTACTCCAAAACATAATTCTAAAATCATATGGATTTAGAAGGCCAGCCCATCTAAAACTGATATTTTAGCCAAAGGCCAAGCCTGGTGGCCCAAGTCAACCACTGGCCTTTTGTTTTCATTTGATGGATGGTCCCAACAGTGGGATCACCCTGCCATGTTCCTGTCAACATAGGAGTTTTAAGTGTGCCACTCACCCTTGCATATTCCAGTGCCTCTTTTGGAAGTCTTGAAAAAAATGTCAAGCATGGAGAGTGGGAATTGCTCATAATGCCCACGCAGGGTTTGCTGACCAGGGAACACAATCAAAAATATCACACCAAAAGTGTTCACATCCCTCTACCTCGGACTCCCAAAAAAACAGATTGCCCGTCTCCAAGTCGTCGAGAACACGGCGGCATGACTGGTAACAGGGAAAAAACCCTGGAAACCAATCACCTCTTCCCTGAGATCCCTCCATTGGCTGGCTGTAAAGGACCGAGTCACATTCAAGGCCCTTTGACTGACACACAAATGTGTACACGGAGTCGCCCCCCAATATTTAAGTGAGAAAATAAAACCCCAAAACGCCAATCTCGTTCTTCGATCAACTACCCAAAAACGACTACAAATCCCCAAAGCCCGCTACAAGACCAAAGAAAAACGAAGATTTGCAGTCCAAGGATCTTAACTGTGGAATGCATTACCGACTAAAATCCGAATGGAAATTGTTCACCTGGCCTTCAGAAAAAAACTCAAGACCCTTTTGTAGCGCTATATAAGTTATTCACTCACTCACACTCACATGAGATTTACAAAATTTTCAGTTTGACCACTTCCCCGCCCGTGGTGCAGCATGTCAGTCTGACACACCGCTACACTGATCTTGGTAAAGAGCCTCCATCAGCCATGTGATCAGCCATGTCCAATCATGGTTGATCATGATGTAAACAGGAAGAACCGTTGATTAGCTTTTTCTCACTCGCATCTGACAGACGCGAGTAGAAGAGAGCCGATCGGCTGCTCTCCGGACAGGGGGGTCTGTGCTGATTGAATCAGCGCAATTCCCCCTTGGATGCCTGCCCAGGACCACCAGGATGCCACAGGCCCACCAGAGATGGCCATCACTCTGGACCACCAGGAAAATGCCAAACAGTGCCCCCAGCAGCTGCCAATAAGTGCACATACTCAATGCCTGCCAGTGCCAGTGCCACAGCGATGCCTATCAGTGCTATCTATCAGTGTCGCATACCAGTGCCCATCAGTGCCATGTATCAGTGCCCAGCAGTGCCGCCTATCGGTGCCACTCATAATTACCCATCAGTGCAGCCTTTTAGTGCACATCAGTGTTGCCTATGAGTACCCATCAGTGCCGCCTATCATTGGCCATCAGTGCTGCATATCAGTGCCACCCATCAGTGCCTCATACCAGTTCCCATAGTCAATGCCCATCAGTGCCACCTCATTGGTGCCGCCTTATCAGTGCCCATCAGTGAAGGAGAAAACGTACCCTATTTACAAAATTTTATAACAGAAACAAACAAAAAAACGTTTTTTGTTTTTTTTTCAAAATTTTTGGTCTTTTTTTTTTTGTTTAGCAAAAAATAAAAACAGCAGAGGTGATCTAATACCACCAAAAGAAAGATCTTTTGGTGGGAACAAAATGATAAACATTCTGTTTGGGTACAGTGTAGCAGGACCGCGCAATTGTCAGTCAGCGACAGCGCAAAAAGCTGAAAATTGGCTTGGGCAGGAAAGGGCGTGTATGTGCCTGGTATTGAAGTGGTTAAACCTTCATTCTCCTGTTATGTTTTTCCCTGGATAATGCACAGAAAACATACTCATACACCTAGCGATCCATTTGTGTTCTGTAGGGATCTGCTGCTCCAAACTTTACCCTATTTTTCTTTGACGTTATCAGGGGTCCTCCCTCTCATCCAGATTCTTGCTGCCTCCCTTGATGCGGCGCATCTGTCATAGAGTCCTCCTAGAAAGTGTGACGCAGGTTACCCATGAGGCTGTGGGCAATGAATATATCATTGTCATCTGGGTGAAAATTCAGGACGAGTGAAGGCTTTCCCGAAAAAGGTATTTAAAGTGGAGTTCCAACCACAATTAGCATTTTTTAAATGTATGTCCTTTCATCCTGCGTTTTTATAATATAAATCCGGTCACTTACTATTTTACAATCCGCCGCCGCTCCGCATAGTTACTCAACAAAGATAGTTTATAAAACTATGTCATTTTGATTGTGGGCATTGTGAAGCCTACAAGCACTTACTTCCTGGAAGTCTGGGATGGGGAGTGATAATTGGACAGCGCACTGCATCCTGGGGAATGATGACGCACATTTCCCAGGAGCATTAGAGGGAGATGTCAGAATCCTAGGTGATTTCAAAGGCAGATTTCGTGGGACCGCATAGCAACAGGCATTTCCAGGTGAGTAAAAAAATACATTTATTTTTTTCCTTTTTTTAGGTCTAATGAGCACAATAATGAAAAAAACATTTTGGGATGGAAACTCCACTTTAATATAAAAACAATCTAATTGTTGGAGAGGGGTAGGAGTAGAATGACATGAAGTGGATGGGACGGGTAAAGGTCTACTTTAACTCCCTAACACAGGGGTCTCCAAACTTTCTAAACAAAGGGCCAGTCTAATGTCCTTTAGACTTTAGGAGGGCCGGAATAGGGCCATTGGAAGTAGAAAATGTCCAGTGGGAGTAAACAATACCCTATCTTTGGTGTCAGTGGGAGGATTAGTGCCCCATTGTTGGTGCCAATAGAAGAAATTGTACCCTTTTGATAGTGTCAGTTGGATGAATAGTATCCCTATGGTGGTTTTAGCAACAAGAATGATTCCCCATTGTTGGTGTCAGTGGATGGAATAGTGCCCCAAGGGCCAGATAAAGGCAAGCAAAGGGCCGCATCTGGCCCCAGGGCCGCAGTTTGGAGACCCCTGCCCTAACATTTACCAACAACTGAAATATCAGTTTTGGGTAGACTGTTGTTTTAATAAAGAACAATTCAGCTTTACGACAAGTTGAGCTATTATTTTTCTTCTTGGAATTTTCAAGGCAGAGTCAAGCATGGCTGTTGTGTAAATATGTTACCTCTAGCAAAAAGTTACATTATTGCTTTCATTTCCAAATCTCCACTGAAACATTTACAGCTGAAAAAATAATGTTTTCTGTGTGCAGCTTTCGTTTTCTTTCTTACAAAACCATAGAATAGCCCTAAAACACAGTCATTTTGTATAAATTGTTTCATATAGGCCTGATTCACTTAAAGCAAGAAACAAAAGCAGAGATAAATGTATTCCTGCATCACAAGGCCATAAAAATAAAATAAACTGTGTGATCCCTGAACTTATCTAGCTGATTGTACACTGATGTTCAAGTGTAATTTGCTGTCCTAGTTTGACATTCACATTAAACACTCAAAAAAGAATGATTTTGTGCCTGCTGTTCTGATAAAACACACCAAGGAATGTATTTGTCAACATGTGCCAACCAAAGCACCAGGTCCTTTCCTACTGACATAGAAAAACATAAGCGTATATATGGGTATTTATAATTGCCAGTATAGTATGTACGAGCTGATGGGAGGAACCATAGTGTGCAATAGAGGAGCAGGTATCTGACACTCCAGGAAGTGTCAGATACCCGCAGCAACTGAAGATTAGCGATGAGCGGAATACGCCATATTTGATTTCGCGATATTTCGCGAATATATAGAAGAATATTCGTGAATATTCGTTAATATCGAATATTCGTGATATTTTATAAAAAAAAAAGAAATTTCGCTAGTGCGAATGCGAAATTGATTGCGAAATTCTCGTCAACACGCGAAAACGGAGATCATTTCCTGGATTACTAAACTAATAATGCACTAAACACTAACTCTACTTACACAAACTTATATGACTAAAACTAAAGCTAATTTTTTTTTTTTTTTTTATACACAAAACACAGAAGGGCAGAGAACGTATTCGCGAATATTCGTTAATATCGAATATTCATGATATTTTATAAAAAATAAAATAAAATAGCGAAATTTCGCTAATGCGAAAGCGAAATTGATTGCGAAATTTCGCTATTTTTTTTTTTTTGATAAAATATCACGAATATTCGATATTAACGAATATTCACAATATTTTATCCAAAAAAAAAAAAAATAGCGAAATTTCGCTAATGCGAAAGCGAAATTGATTGCGAAATTCTCGTCAACACGCGAAAACGGAGATCATTTCCTGGATTACTAAACTAATAGGCACTAAACACTAACTCTACTTACACAAACTTATATGACTAAAACTAAAGCTAATTTTTTTTTTTTATACACAAAACACAGAAGCGCAGAGAATGTATTCGCGAATATTCGTTAATATCGAATATTCATGATATTTTATAAAAAATAAAAAAAATAGCGAAATTTCGCTAATGCGAAAGCTAAATTGATTGCGAAATTTCGCTATTTTTTTTTTTGATAAAATATCACGAATATTCGATATTAACGAATATTCACAATATTTTATCAAAAAAAAAAAAATAGCGAAATTTCGCTAATGCGAAAGCGAAATTGATTGCGAAATTCTCGTCAACACGCGAAAACGGAGATCATTTCCTGGATTACTAAACTAATAGGCACTAAACACTAACTCTACTTACACAAACTTATATGACTAAAACTAAAGCTAATTTTTTTTTTTTATACACAAAACACAGAAGGGCAGAGAACGTATTCGCGAATATTCGTAATACGAATATTCGCATTGCGAATATTTGGCAACATAATCTCTAATCATACCAGCAATGCTTTTAGACGTCGATGGAGATCAGATCACTAGGATGTGATCTGTTTTAAAAATAAGTTTGAAAAAATACGAATATTCGCAATAGCGAATATTCACCGCGATATTCGAGTTATTCGCGAATACTCGAATATGCAATATTCATAACGAATATTCGCAATGCGAATATTCGTGAGCAACACTACTGAAGATCAACATCCAGTGTATACAGTAATTAAGACGTGAGCTGCAGCTTCCTTTTTTTCTTTTTTCTTTTTTTGACGTGAGCTGCAGCTTCCTTGAAAGATTTTTCTTTTTTACGCTTTTTTTTTTTGCCACGTTACCAGATGCAGGTCACCTGCCACATCACCCAGATGCAGCATACCAAGAGCTTGTCACCAGATGCAGCTTGTAGATCAGAATGTCACCAGATTGCAGCATTCACCACATGCAGCATGCCTCAGTTCACCAGATGCAGCTTGTCACCAGATCAGCTTGTCACTAGATCTGCAGAATGTCACCAGATATCGCTCCATAGCAGTTACCAGATCTGCAGCTTGTCACCAGATGAGCTTGTCACCGCCACAACACTTGCAGCAGCTGCAGCATGTCCCAGATGCGCATGTTACCAGTGAGCTTGTCACCAGATGCAGCTTGTCACTAGATCTGCAGAATGTCACCAGATATGCAGCATGTCACCAGATGCAGCATGTTACCAGATCTGCAGCTTGTCACCAGATGCAGCTTGTCACCTGCCACAACACTTGCAAGCAGATGCAGCATGTCACCAGATACAGCATGTTACCAGACCTGCAGCTTGTCACCAGATGCAGCTTGTCACTAGATCTGCAGAATGTCACCAGATATGCAGCATGTCACCAGATGCAGCATGTTACCAGATCTGCAGCTTGTCACCTGCCACAACACTTGCAAGCAGATGCAGCATGTCACCAGATGCAGCATGTTACCAGATCTGCAGCTTGTCACCAGATGCAGCTTGTCACTAGATCTGCAGAATGTCACCAGATATGCAGCATGTCACCAGATGCAGCATGTTACCAGATCTGCAGCTTGTCACCTGCCACAACACTTGCAAGCAGATGCAGCATGTCACCAGATACAGCATGTTACCAGATACTTGTCACCAGATGCAGTGTCACTAGCTGCAGAATGTCACCAGATATGCAGCATGTCACCAGATGCAGCATGTTACCAGATGCAGCTTCACCAGATGCAGCTTAGTCACCTGCCACAACACTTGCAAGCAGTGCAGCATGTCACAGATGCAGCATGTTGCAGTTTACGCTTGCAGCTTGTCACTACTGCAGAATGTCACTGCAGCATGTCACCCACGTTACCAGCCTCCCACCAGATGCAGCTTGTCACCTGCCACATCACCTGCAAGCAGATGCAGCATGTTACCAGACCTGCAGCTTGTCACCAGATGCAGCTTGTCACTAGATCTGCAGAATGTCACCAGATATGCAGCATGCCACCACATGCAGCATGTTACCAGCCACAACATGCAAGCTGCAGCTTCACCAGTCATGTTACCAGATGCAGCTTGTCACCTGCCACAACACAGATATGCAGCATGCAAGCAGATGCAGCATCACCAGTCAGCTTGTCCAGATGCAGCATGTTACAGATGCAGATACCAGACCTGCAGCTTGTCACCAGATGCAGCTTGTCACTAGATCTGCAGAATGTCACCAGATATGCAGCATGTCACCAGATGCAGCATGTTACCAGATCTGCAGCTTGTCACCAGATGCAGCTTGTCACCTGCCACAACACTTGCAAGCAGATGCAGCATGTCACCAGATGCAGCATGTTACCAGATCTGCAGCTTGTCACCAGATGCAGCTTGTCACTAGATCTGCAGAATGTCACCAGATGCAGCTTGTCACCAGACGCAGAATGTCACCAGATATGCAGCATGTCACCACATGCAGCATGTTACCAGATCTGCAGCTTGTCACCAGATGCAGCTTGTCACCAGACGCAGAATGTCACCAGATCTGCAGCATGTCACTGGGGTCCAGTACTGATGATTTGATCTCTGCTGCCATTTTAAAGACAAGACCAGCTCCTTGGAGACTGAGGGGAAGAAACAAGAGGTGTAGCCCAGGTAGCAATGAAAGCAGCTGCCGATAGAAATGGAGCTGCTGCCAACTCCCCACTACCGCGGCCTTTCCCACAACAGGTGACTGACTGGCAGCAGCTTCCAGGGTCGGGGGTTGGCAGCAGCTCCATTAATAATAATTTCCTCTGTAAAATGGCGGTGTAGCTCAAATCACCAGTGCTGGCCCTGGACCTCTAGCAGCGGCTCTGGTGATACATCGGGAGTGGGGACAAAGACAATTTTCAGTGATTTTTCCCAGGACACGGTAAGAACGGGACAAGGGTCTAAATACTGTCAATGTCCCAGGAAAATCTGGACAGTCGGCATGTATGGAAATATTCACTAAATATAAGAAATATTATTTACAGTGGCTTAACCTACAAATGTTATGAAGACATGAAGAGAGTACATTTGGTGTATATTATGAATATCACATTGGCCAAAAAAGATTGGCATTTGGTAATTTGCTACATTTTTACACACAATCCAACATTAACGTCTCTGCAGACATCATACCTTTTATGTGTGGCCCAGTCATCCTCTCATCCTTTAGCCTGGTATACACTAAAGTTTTTTATTTTTTATTTTTTTTAGGCCAGCTGGTTGAATGTAAAAAAACTGATAGCTCAAGTTGGAGCAGCTGTACTAACTGTCTAAATTAGTGCAGTGACTTGTGTGTACTAGGCATTAAGCTGATCTCCTGCCACAAAAACATTAATTAAAATATGTTCCATAATAGCTACAACAAATATAAATCCACTTGTGTGCACCAAATTCACTTGTGTTACCTTGTAAAAGTAGTAGTGACACCATCACTGTGCTGCACATACCCTGAACTGAGAGAATAACTTATTTCTTCTTTGATTTTTCTAACAAATGTTACCTCTTATGAGATGCACGGGGTATGGGGTTTAAAATGTGCTCTAGTGTAAAATCCTAGCAATTTTTCCTGGGAATCTTAAGTGTTGCCTACATATGGTCATAAAAGAAAATGGCTGTACAGCCATAATCGGATATAACTGATGCTCTAGTGCACAGGTATCAAACTGGTGGCCCCCCAGCTGTTGTAAAACTACAAGTCCCATTAGGCATTTCAAAGCTGACAGTTACAAGCATGACACTTTTGGGCAGAGGCATGATGGGACTTGTAGTTCCACAAAAGCTGAAGGGCCGCCAGTTTGATACCCCTGCTAGTGCATCGACATAAACATACAGATGCATGTATAACATATTTTAGTAGTGGCTGGTGCTCGATAATTCGGGGGGGGGGGGGGTCCAACCACCAAAAGCCACCCCCCCCGGTGGGAGATGAGTTGTCCACCCCCCTACCTGGGGAAATGAATGTGGGGAATGCACCCCCGGAACCTACATAAGACGGACAGCCTCCTTACTTCCTCACTCCGATCTCCACTCCCTCCCCTGTCCAAGCTGGGGAGCGCTGCTGCGGGTAAGCCAATTCAGTGTCGGCTGATGGGTCAGTGGGTCTTTTCCACCGACTGTGCTTTCCCCTCTCTCCTCCTCCTCCCTCCTCCTAGGCATCCAATAGGATCACCTGGCATTTTGGCTTATTGGGAAACGGGTCTCCTAACCCACTTGCTGATTGGCCGGGAGGAGGATTAGTGTGAGAATAGCGAATATTAATAAAACTGGGTGGGCTCAGAGCGCAAAGCCTCTGACTCTAATCACGTGATTAACCCCCCATTGGCAATCCATGGGCCGGCATCCCTGTATGTAGATCAGGTGGCCGGAAGCATGGAAAAGGGGGGGGGGGGTGCGGCGTCCGTGAGCCTTTTATGAATGGCTTGCCACTGATGTGTTCCCAATGCACAGAATAAGGCAGGCCATACAGGGTTTGAATCTTGGCTGGTTCCTGATGAACCAGCCAAGATTTGAATCCGTGTATAGGCAGGCTGAATGTACAAAGTTGATTGATCAACTTGGGTACAACCATCATACCAGAATTAATCACTGTCTTTGGATCTTTGGGAGCAGACAATTGCTCAGCAGGAGGGAGTCCCATATCAACAATGTGTTTGTAGTGCCCTGCCCCCAATTAGTGGGGCGCTATTCTAAATTTAGAGGGAGTCTGAGCCAATAGTGGGCTCAGACTTTGTAGAATTTCATTCAAATTCGCCTCTGTTCTGGATATGGTTGTGCTTGAGAGAATTTTCCCCTGTTGCCTGTAGGTGGCGTTACCACCTCAGGCCCATGTTGGAATACAAGTGAACCATGGTGTGTTAAATGACCCTTCTCGGCAGCAGCCCAGTGGAGTGTGGTTCCCCGCTGTGCATGCTGGGAAGGGATACTTACGAGCCTTCGCCTCGTGGCCCTCCTGGCGTGAGGCACGTGTGTGTGATCTCGGCCTCGGAACCACGTTGGCCCGAGATCACATCTGCGTGGAGTAGACCCAGTTGTGCTGGCTGGGGCCTACAGTTTAAATGGGGAACCCAAACTGTCCATCCAAGTGGGGGAA
The DNA here is from genome assembly GCA_029574335.1 of Rana kukunoris. NCBI lineage: Eukaryota > Metazoa > Chordata > Amphibia > Anura > Ranidae > Rana > Rana kukunoris. Next base: position 194,210,132 of record CM056050.1, on the reverse strand, counting down.
GCTACTTAACGAAGGAAACTGGGGGAGAACCTGCCCTGGAAGAGACCAAGCAAAGCAAGCTAATGTCCTCGGGGTAGGCCTGTTGACTTTGTTAAAAAGAGGATCCATTACTCTATTGGTCTTACAATCCGCCAGGTTGGCTTAAAGGCTCTTTTACTGTAAGGCTGGACGTTCGGGACTCAAATCCTGTGGCAAAGGATTCCTGACTACCCATATTTCGTTCTCAGACGGTCTGTGGCAGAGACTGTTCTCATACTGTCCGTGCATTCACTTTGGCTGCTAGGCCATGTGAGAGAAGTCTATCCGGGTGAGCAATACCCACTCAAGAGAGAGTGGTGAATACTGGACTCTAGACAAATTTGTGTATTCTGTACCGCGTACCTGAACCTTCCCCTTCTCTCTATACTCTCTACTTTCTTCACAAGTTTTATGCAGCAAAAATAAAACCTAACAGTTGAAGGTTTTACATCTTGTGTGAACATTGCAATTTCTACAGACATTCTTCCCTGGACAATGAACTTAGAGGTAACGTGCAAAAACCCAAATCTAAACCAGCAGCTCCTACGGGGGTAGTGCTACATATTGATGGAGAATCAAGCACATTTCTTTCCTGCACTCCGTGTATAGCTGGCCTTATGCCGCGTACACAAAAGATCGGTTCATCTAATTAAAATGGACGAACCGATCGTGTGTGCGACCCATAGATTTTTTTTCACATCGGTGAAAAAACGTAGAACCTGTTTTAAAATTATCTTATGGTTAAAAAAACAATAGAAAAAAATGATCGTCTGTGAGCAAGTCCATCGGTTAAAAATCCATGCATGTTTGGAAGCATTGAACTTTATTTTTCTCAGCACGTCGTAGTGTTTTACGTCACTGCGTTTCTGACACAAACGTTTTTTAACTGATGGTGTGTAGGCAAGACTGATGAAAGTCAGCTTCATCGGATATCTGATGAAAAAATCCATCGGTCCGTTTTCATCGGATGAACCGATCGTGTATACAGGGCTTAAAGGGTCACTAAAGGAAAAAATTTTTTTGCTGAAATGACTGTTTACAGGGTATAGAGACATACAAGTTAACTGATTCCTTTTCAAAATGAATAAAATAGATACAAATCAATCATATAATGGGCCTGCAGGTTAGTTTCACTTTTGAACTGGTTTCCTGTTTCTGTGAAGAAGAGAGAGACACAGAACAAAAACAAACAAATCCAGGGCAGTGTTTTGTTTTTAAAATTAATCTGATTGGTTCTGGGAAGTTTTAGACACACAAGTAATGACAGCTTAGACCACCGTGAGAAAGCTCCCAGCACTGTGGTTATAAGGAAACAGACAAGCAGGAAGTGTGGAGATCAGAGCAGGATTACAGCAACTTCAAAGCAAAAACAAACAATAATGACATGAAACCAGTACTGCAGTAAGGTAAAGGAAGCTATTTAGCTAAAAAAAAAAAAAAAAAATCCTTTAGTGATCCTTTAAGTAAGCTGTTTCTTCCCAAAATCCTGCACTCAAATTAGGTTAAATCAACTGAAAATAGGGCATTATGCATATATTTTTGATTATAAACATATGTGTTCATGTCCACATAAAAAGAGTAAAAAATGTATTTTTATGGATGAACATAAGGGATGGAAGGGTGTTATTTCCTTTATATTCTTTTATAGTGAGAGCAATACTGGAACTTTCTACATGCAACGCTTCCTTTTGTTATGTTTTTGATTTATGGTATGTAAAAACACAATAAAAACCTATTGTAACGGAAAAAAAAAATAAAAAAAATAAAGACTTACTAATCTTTACTTTACAGAGAAAGGACAGGCTTTAACACCAAGGTTACAGATCCTAGCATCTGCTCTATTTTCCTGTAAATTGTGAGCGCTCTGAAACTGCAATTCACACACAAGCCATTGAAGCTCCATATAAATGATCCCTTACGGACACTAGTTGACAAATTTATATCTTGATTAAAATTTTATGCGAACTATAGGGAGATGATAAGCAAGAGACACGGAGTGAAACTTGATTGATGTTTCTACCTTCCTCCTGCCAGGTACAGTACACATGACCTTTCAGCTCCACATGTTATTTTTACTGAAGTGCTGTTTGCCCTATCAGAATTCTGACAGATCTGTAGTTCAAGGAGAAATATGTCCAGATGTTAGAGGAAGTGCAGCACTATATAATTAGAAGGATCAGCTAGAGGGAGAGCAAAAATCAAGATGTTTTATAACATCAAACGCTGCGTCCAGAACTTCCCCTGACTTCAATCATCATTTTCAGAAGCTTGCATGAAGAAACAGTGTAGGAAAAACACCTTGCCAAACAGTAGGATTATAAAGTAGGGAATGTCCTCACCAAGCTCTAATTACAGAATGACATAATACTGGCAATTTAAAGGCAAACCTTGAATTGCAAACAAGGGGAACGGCCTACCTGCCTAGTATTTCAGGTTTCACATTGCTATAGTGCACTAATCCATCCCAGCCCTCTTTGTTGGTAATCTGGTGATTTGAGAAGCCCTGCTTGTGATGCAAAAAAGCTATTCCCAATCATGCCAGCTGCGGGATCCTTTTTGTCAGTCACACAACAATGTCAGTATGTGGAAGTCTCTCACAGCCGCCATTCAGGTATAATATTTAAATGGGAAGTTTTAATGTGATTGGTAATGCAGGAAGAAGAGAAACATAAGGCATTACAGCAGCCATTGTCAGCCGGGGTAGGTTGCTATGGGTCCCTTGAGCTGTGCTTGATTGACCTCCCATTAACGAGGATCAGTGCTACTTGGCAAAGCCAAACACACGACACTGATGATCTTTTAGTTATCTGTAAGGGTGGCATGCTGATCACCACTGTAAGGGTTTAATCTGTAGCCAGGGGTCGCTACTACAGTTAATATTGTTGAATGGTTCATTGTTTTTTATGTATTGATTTGGCTCCCCCTAGTGCCTGCTGAACTCTGTCAGGTATGTCTTTCTTCCTTGAGAGTGAACAGAGCAATGCACTATGAGACATGTAGTCTGGATGAGGAAGTGACACTGTTGGCCAGACCAGCTCTGAACTACAGGACACACAATGCAAAGCACAAAGAACAACCTGCTGGAAAGAGAGATAAAAGGGCAGGCGCGACCTGTTTTCAGCCTCTCTGGACGCCATTCTGAACCTGCCAGCAGGAGGTCTATGTGACAGGGAGTGAGAGTCTGCGGCCTACACAGTGGAGAGCTGGATCGCCAGCCTCAGAGGGACCTCAGAGCAGAGGCGTATCTAGTGAAAATAGCGCCTATGGCAAACACTGCGCCCCTGTCGAAACATTTGAAACCCATCTTTCGGATAACCTTAACAAAAAAAAAACAACTAACAAAACTAGTGATATTTATCATCCCTTGTGATACCTTGGATAATGATATATCCTCTTTTTGTAAAAATCTGGGGTTTATTAGACCCCTGATCCCTCCTCTGCCCTCCAAGGTTAGGTAAATGCAGAACCAATACTGGAAGTGAGGAAATCATCACTTAAGGCCTCAGTTTTCACAGAGGAGAGGGAGAAACTGATATTCCTCATTCTTCTTTGTGCGCTGCCAATCCGACCAGATGGTATGGGAGAACAGGGGAGGGCTGTGGCTGAACGCAGCAGGGATAGCGCTGCCATTGTCTATTAGCAAAGGTGCTGAAAAGGAGATCCTGCCTATGCTCAGGAGGAGGAAAGTAGAGACCCTCAAACCCTGGTAAGTGCCTTGCTGCCCAGCCACTCAACAGCACCTCCTTCATATGGTGCCCATGGCACTTGCCATGGCTGCCATACCCTAGATACGCCACTGCCTCAGAGGACAACTCCACTATTACAGAGCATTTGGGAACACCTGCACTGTAGTCCACCGGTTGAAGTGCCATTTCACAGGACAGAGACACCAGGAGGGTTTCCGGCTGAAGAACGGGGAAGCCGTGTGTAAACACGGCTTCCCCGTTCTTCACTGTGGCGGCGTCATTGATTGCGTGATCCCTTTTATAGGGATACACAACCGATGACGTCACACCTACAGCTACAGTTGTAAACACACATTAGGTCACACATAACCCCTTCGGCGCCCCCTTGTGGTTAACTCCCAAACTGCACTGTCATTTTCACTATAAACAATGCATTTTAAATGCATTTTTTGCTGTGAAAATGACAATGGTCCCAAAAATGTGTCAAAATTGTCCGAAGTGTCCGCCATAATGTCGCAGTCATGAAAAAAATCGCTGATCGCCGCCATTAGTAGTAAAAATATTTTTTTTATAAAAATGCAATAAAACTATCCCCTATTTTGTAAGCGCTATAAATTTTGCGCAAACCAATTGATAAACGCTTATTGCGATTTTTTTTACCAAAAATAGGTAGAAGAATACATATCGGTCTAAACTGAGAAAAAAATATATTTTTTTATATATTTTTGGGGGATATTTATTATAGCAAAAAGTAAAATATATTGCATTTTTTTCAAAATTGTCGCTCTATTTTTGTTTATAGCGCAAAAAATAAAAACCGCAGAGGTGATCAAATACCACCAAAAGAAAGCTCTATTTGTGGGAAAAAAAGGATGCCAATTTTGTTTGGGAGCTACGTCGCACGACCGCGCAATTTTCTGTTAAAGCGATGCAGTTCCGAATCGCAAAACCTGGCCGGGTCCTTTATCTGCCTTAAGGTCCGGGTCTTAAGTGGTTAAAGGAATTTTTCATTTATTTTTTATTTTTTATTTAAACATCATGATGCTTAAATAAAAAAAAAAAAAAAAGAAAAATTCCTTTAAATATTGTACCTGCTGGGTGTCTATAATATGCCTGTGTAGCTTTATGGTGCACACTGCAGAGGACACAGGCAATACACCACGTGAGATTACTGCAGCTAGCACAATCAACTACCTGCCAGTAAATTAGGAAGAACTGATCTGGCTAAACTATACAGTGTATAAATATATGTACAACACCTGGGATGCATACAGTATATATCCTCTACACACTGTAAATTTAACTGACTAGCCTGCCTGCTTTATCTAGATAGAAATAAAAGACACTCTCTCTCTCTCTCTCTGTGACTGATATCTAACCAGCGCCACAACACACTACACGAGGCCGCTCTATAGGTGGCCTTTTATAGTGTGGGGTGTGTACTAAAGCCCTGAGCCATAATTGGCGCTGTGATTGGCCAAGCATGCGGGTCATAGTGCATGCTTGGCCAATAATCAGCGCGCAATGCCGCAGTGAATTATGGCAAGCCACTTGAATTTGGTACGAACGACCCGCTTTGTTTGTATTTCGACGAGCGATCGAACATACGATGTTCGCGTCGAACATATGTTCGACTCCAACACGAAGCTTATCGCTAGTCAGCAACATATAATCATATGGATGAACAGAAAGCAAGGCAGCGTCAAGGAGCAAGCCAAGACAAGGTAGCGTTAAAGCAGGGTCAGGATAAGCCAGGTCAATCCCAAAAGTAAACTCAGGAACACAGGCAACAGTAGATCAGGCAGCACTGGCTAATAGAACTACTGTAGTTTAAATAGTCCCATTGGCCACTAAGATTAGTGGCAGGTGCTCACCCAGCGCACATGCACATGCACGCTCATATGTGCATGGCTATGCACAGTAAAATGAGCAACCACACATCAGCGCCACTGCACCTGTGTACATTTTGAGGCTTCGTCTGCCTTCATCCGAAGGCTAGTGCCTTACTGACACCTTGCTCTGTGTAATGGTTTTGCACAGAGTAGTCCCAATACTTTTCTATTTGAGTCCCTTCCAAGTGCCCCCAATAGCAAGCCTCAGAGAAACCCAAGAGATCTGCTGCCCTCATACACATCACTGGATTGAGATGGGGTTCAGGTAAGTATCAGGGGGGCTGGGGGTTGAGCTACATCCAGAAGTTTTTTACCTCAATGGCAAAAATGCATTAAGGTAAAACAAAAACTTGGGCCTTTAGAACCACTTTATAAAAGAATGGGATAAAATAGAATTAGATGGATTGAGCCTAGTCCGGTGTAGCTAGGCATATATAGGAAAAACAATTAAAAAATACATTTGTGTGAAAGGAGGGTTTAAGGGCCCAGTGGACATTTAGGGTCCCAGTTACAACCTTTCTTCTCCTTCTATATCTAGAGAATAGCACAGTTTGTAAAATCTGCAAACCTGCCACAATAAGATAGGAAGCAAGTGTATTTATTTAAAATGTAAATGGAGACATTACAGTTATCATACAATTCAAAATAAGAGGGTTAGGAAGATCCTACTTGGGAGCTTATAATTTAACAGGGAGGGTCAAGTGATACAACAGGTAATAACTGAGTGTGAATGAGTTGATGGAGAAAGTAAAAGTTAAGTTGTTAGTTAAAGGTGGGATAGGCTTCCCTGAAGAGATGAGTTTTTAGGGATTTTCTAAAGACAAACAACGTAGGAGATAGCCTTACAGATTGAGGTAGCTAGTCCCAAAGGATTAGAGGGGCTCTGCAGAAGTCCTGGAGGCGAGCTTGGGAGAAGGTGATGAGAGAGCTTAGAAAGCAGGAGGCCTTTGGGAGGAGTAGGGTTGATAGTTTGGAAATATTTTAAGACAAGGTTGGTGATGTAGCTCGGGGCAGAGTTGTGCACAGCTTTGTTTCGTTTGTTGGTGTTTTATTGCCAGTACATATATCAAACAAGCAGTGAGCGGCGAATATGCTCATTGAAGGTTGAATTAATAACAGTGGAAAGTCCACATTTAGTGCAAACAAATCCTGGATCGAAACAGTGATGTGACTTGGTTTGTGAAAGTAAAGATACTTTAGACCCTTGTTTTACCAAGGCTTAGAACAAATGGTCCAGATGGTCAAAGATGTGCTCGCTGAAGGCGGAGATATGCAAGTATCCTCAGTGCACACGAATCAATATTTGTTTCGTTTGTTGGTGTTTTATGGGGCCATGCCAGTACATACAATGCAATTGGGGAGGCTTGTCTGCAATCCTTATCAATATTGATCAGAGCTATAATAGGGTTGGCCAAAGCTGATACCTTGCCTAGAGCCTCATTCTGTCTTAATCCACCTCTGGAGTGGATTAGAGAAAAGTCTATGAAATTTCTCACTTTATTACAGTGTTTGCTAAATAGATCACTGATTGGTTTCCTGCCAGGGATTAGTCTTTATTAGACAACTATTTTTTCTATATAGATTGTCCAAATGTTTAAATGCATTTGATTTCTTGTTAGTAAATGACAATGGCATTGGAATTGTGTTTTCATTTTTGGACATTTAGACAAAAGCAAGAATTATATCTGTAATCACAGGTCTATCTATTATTAATATTATTATGTAATCTTAGTCACTATAGAATCATGACTAAGCCCAGTTTTGTTTCCCCTTGCAGAATTGAAAAATGGTATATTCGGGAGTGACATTTTCAAAGGGCCATATAAATGAATTCACATGTGGCTAATCTGAAGAAAACTAAAAGGTATACTGTCACAATCCAAATAATATTAAGCTGCTGTGAAACAGTTGATCTGTGTATGGAGGAAATAAAAATGATTGCAGCATAGGTGTGCGCAGCCTATTGCATTAGGGTATGCACCCTTAAGCTCAAACACACATGCGTGTGTATGTGTCTACATATATATGACCCCAGCACATTGATCTCCCTGCGGACACAGTGAAAGAGAAGAGCGCAAACACTTCTCTTATGGCAGAGCCGGTAAGAGGGAGATCTTCCCCATGTTCCTTCTGCTATACAGAGTGATAACACTAATGTGCACAGGGTGATTAGGGTGTGCTTGGGCACACCCGACACACCCTGTGCGTACACCTATGGATTGCAGTAGACGTGTGTCAATTTCTAGTACACTGATTGGCCAACTGGTGATTTATTTGGATCCTGCCTTCACAGTCATAAATATTTTGTTTCGGAATTTAGTTACTCCCGTAATTAGTTTTTATTTATTTTGTTTCATTATAAAATGCATTCGTCCATAAATCCGAATTAATTAAGGTTGAATCTGTCAATTGAAGGCTTATGGTGTCTGTCGAATGCTCTAAGAAGATTTGACAGAGCAGCTAAACTGTATGATGCCACAATTGTACATTTCCGGTTGAATGTTCTGCCCACAAGCTATAGAAGAATTCTGACACTATTAATATTTATATTTATAAATTATTATTACTGGTCAACCAACATTCAAATTTTTCTATAGCCTATGGGCCCGAGCATTTGACCGGAAATAATTGTGGCGTCGTACAGTTTAGCTGCTTGTCGTATCTTCTTAGAACTTTCGACAGACACCATAAGCCTTCAATGACAAATTCAACGTTTGTATGTTTTTCGCTGCTTCGTCGAATCTTCGTCGTTCATGTCGAATGGTCTACCCCAACACTGTCTCTATAATGTCGAATCTTTCCTCTCTATGTAGAATAATCTTGGACTAATAGCGTAAGTTTAGGCACATTGGACCGTAGGTTCGATAGACACACATTGCTATTATCACCGTCATGTGGAATCATCTATTTATATCAAACTGTTGTAGCAACGAAAATGAAAATAAAGCATTTTTTTTGTCAGATCTTTTGGATTTCGCATTCTGCACGTTTGTTTTCGTTTGTTAAAACGATAATGAAAATACTTGAAGTTCGGACGAAAATGCATTCAGGCGAATATACTGTACTGTAGACTTTCATAGGTGAAAAGTAAATTTCCAAAGTTCTTGATGAAAGAATCAGAAACCATTATGTGCTTTTAGATTACAGTTACCCAACAAAAACATATCATCTATAAAATTGTTATATAAAGGTTTGCAATGTTAATTATGCCTAGATAGCACCCTGAAAATTTACTTTTTTGTCTTCAATTCCCCCTGAAAAATATCAGTGCATTTCCTGCTATGTGAAGGTGCCTAGACACTCCTGTACCAACATCCCCATAGCTGTATATCTGCAGTGTGATATCTAAGGCACTGCTGCCTCTGATTGCTAGTCTTTGGAGATGTGGGACCCATTTACATTTTTGCTAGGCATAACACATTAGCATGCATTATGTTGCGTTGTGTTAAGGCAGACAATTGAATAAGCTGCCAACGCGCCCTAACATCCTGAATATCAGACATGACCTATTTTTTTATAATGCATGACACTACCATGCATTGCTGTGTGAGGCAACACAGATATATTGCCTTTACGCATTGGGGTGCCATTTATAATGAATGGCATTGTAACGCATATATGGTGCGTTGCAATGACACACACGTTATTGCAAGGTGGAAGTGAAAATGAGCCCTTAGCATGAGATTTGGTGTTGCTACTAATATGCTGCGTCCTGTTCTTCTTGCTCAAGGCTCTGACATGAAGGAAGCAAATGACTGCTTCCATCTAGATGGCTGCTTTCACATAGAGGTGCAGTGCAAATCACGCAGTTGGTTGGTTGGGGCCTGATCCCCCTCTCTGAAATGCTGCTCCCAACAATACCTACAGAACTATAATGCCACGTACACACGATCGGAATTTCCGACAACAAATGGTCAATGTGAGCTTTTGGTCGGATATTCCGACCGTGTGTATGCTCCATCGGACATTTGCGTTTCGAAATTTCCGACAACAAATGTTTGAGAGCTGGTTGTCAATTTTTCTGACAACAAAAGTTCTTGTCGGAAATTCCGATTGTCTGTATGCAATTTCGACATGCATGCTCGGAATCATTGAACTTACTTTTTCTCGGCTCGTCGTAGTGTTGTACGTCACGGCGTTCTTGGCGATCGGAATTTCCGACAACATTTGTGTGACCGTGTGTATGCAAGACAAGCTTGAGCCAACATTTCGTCTGAAAAAAATCCACGGCTTTGTTGTCGGAATGTCCGATCGTGTGTACTTGGCATTACAGTGTGTAAAGTTGGGACAGATCAACAGGGGTGCTTGTTGATACAAGAACAGTGGAATGCATATTGCTTATATTATAAAACATAGCAAGAAAATTGGAGTCCTGGACATTGGAGAGGAACCTTGCTGATGCAGTAGTCCCATCTGTATTCTCAGCCATAGAGAAAGGAAGAGACTTATGGGTGAAACTAGGGGTTCTTTTTTTTTAATCTTTTTATTGTAAACTAGGGGTTCCTTAACTGCACTATCCTTCTTTTGTAATGCAGGTATTATCCCCTAGCTCATGGGATTTATTGTGCATGGACACATCTATTATAGTTACTATGGCCCGGATTCACAAAGCACTTATGCCGACGTATCTCCAGATACGCCGCATAAGTACAAATATGCGCCGTCGTATCTGTGTGCCGTACCCACAAACTTAGAAACGCCTAAAAACTGACTTCATCCCACCGACGTAACTTGCCTACGCCGGCATAGAGTGGGCGCATATTTACGCTGGACACATGTGGCTTTCCCATTGATTTTCTATTCATATATGCAAATGAGGGAGATACGCCGATTAACGAACGTACTTGTGCCCGACGCATGATTTAAGCGGTTTGCGTAAGTTTTACGTTCGCCGTAAAGTTATTCCCCATAGATGAGACACAACCCATGCAAAGGTATTTTACGTTGGATGTCTGTGAATATGGGCCGACGCAGGTCTGGCTGGGCGTAGGTTATGTTCACGGCGTACACACTGATCTGGCGTATCTTAGGCAGTTGTCCCGACGTGGTTGTATGCATGCGCATGGGGATACGTCCATGTCCCAATGCGTGCGCAGTTCATTTTAAGTACTTATACGGCGCCCGGCCCATCATTTGCATGGGGTCACGCTTCATTAGCATGGATCACACCCACTTCCAGCCCACTTCCACCTACTTCCACTTACGCTGACTTACACCTTCGAATATACGCTACGCCGGTGCAGAGTTGGGAACATTTGCTTTGTGAATTCCATGCTTGCCTCTCCGTGCTGCGCCGGCGTAGCGTAAAAGAGATACGCTACGGCGGCATTAAATATGCGCCGATGTATGTGAATCCGGGCCTAACTGACTGTTATGTTTACCTACAAGTTTTATTGGTTTCACTATTTTACATAAAAGTAAAAAGTACATTTCATATTTTTATTTTGCTGAACACTGTTATAAACCTCCATACAGGGCAGGAACATGAAGAACAAACAGAAGCTTTATCATTGCATATGTTACTTATTTTTATGGCACCTGCCACATCAAAGACTTTGGCTAATGACAACTTCCTCTTTAACATTTTATTTTTAAACAAAACCGTTAACATTTATCTTATCAGGCAACCAAATCATATCTTGTATTAGAACATACTGTTTCTTGAGATTTTTGTGTAGAACACACAAAATAGACCACAAGCAAAAATATTATCCACTTATTTTATTTGAAGCCAGTGTTAGGTGACTTTGTTTTTGTCAGCTCCCAAAATATATAGATTTCTTTGTTCTGTACAGGTGGTCCCCGGGTTACGAACAAGATAGGGACTGTAGGTTTGTTCTTAAGTCCAATTTGTTTGTAAGTCAGAACAGTGGCACAGGAAAGAGCGGTGATCTGCATGCTTCACTAGGTCGCACTAGCCCGGCAGGCCACCCCACCGTACCAGGCCTGTGGATGGGCAGGCAGGCCCCTTAACTCGCAGCCAGGTCAGGAACAGCTCACACCAGCAAGGCACAGGCCAGGAAGATGGTGGCGGCGGCGAGTTTGCAGGATCGCCGCAATACAGGCACAGGACACAGCAGGGTATGGAGAGGAACAGGCAGGCAGGTAATTAGGTTGTTTTTCCAGCATTTACATGCAAGGATGGCTAAAGATGGAGTGCAGGATTCTTGGAGCTCCTCACTAACAACCCGTTCGTAGGTAGGAGTCGTTCGCAACTCGGATGTTCGTAACTCGGGGACCCCCTGTAGTAATATGTATGTGCCTTTTTAAAGAGATAATTTGTAAAGCCTGTGTTGGCCATTGCTGGGTAAATGTATCGGACCATACAAAGGGGTACTTGTATGCACAAACATCATGAACCTGCTTTCAGTCACTCTTCAAATCCAACTTTATGTGATAGAGCATCTATTAGTGTTTATAGGAAAAAGCATGCAGAACTCCCAGACAGCATCATACAGATTTCACTGTATGAAACTGTATCAGTGGTGGAGTGTCCATAGAGGGCGCAAGAGCGCCGCCCCGTCTTGCTCCTGCACCGCCACTGAAAAACAATACATAGATTCATGCATTGCATGAATCTATGTATTGTTGCCGCTGCCCACTATTCAGATGGCCGGCCCCCTGGTGAGCGCCGGCCATCTGAATAACGGCAGCTAGTTGGCTTTGAAAGTGTCTATCAGAGCCAGCGGCTCTGATAGGCTTTCCGATTACAGCCTGAGGGTGGTAATCGGCTTCCATCAACTTCTCAGCCAATCAGGTTCACCGGTTCTGGTTACCGGTAACTTGATTGGCTGAAGCGACATAGAGGGCAGGACTACTTGAAGGGATCGTGGAGGAGGATCCAAGGATGGCTGACCGAGAAAGGTAACTGCCAGGCAAGGGGGGTGGGGGTCAATCTGGCAGCATTTTAGGGGCCAACTGGTGGCAATTGATGGGCACAGTGGCGACAATGGCATGGCACAGTGGCGACAATTGATGGGCACAGTGATTGATGGGCACAGTAGCGACAAGGGAATGGTACAGTGGAGACAATGGCATGGCACAGTGGCGACAATTGATGGGCACAGTGGCGACAATGGCATGGCACAGTGGTGACAATTGATGGGCACAGTGGCGACAATGGCATTGCACAGTGGCTGCGTTTGACATGGTGTAGTGGCGTCAATTGATGGCACAGTGGCTGCATTTGGCATGACACAGTGGCGACAATTGATGGGCACAGTGGCAACAATGGCATGGCACAGTGGCGACAATTGATGGGCACAGTGGTGACAATGGCATGGCACAGTGACTGCGTTTGGCATGGCACAGTGGAAACAATTGATGGCACAGTGGCTGCGTTTGGCATGGCAGAGTGGCGACAATTGATGGGCACAGTGGCGACAATGGCATGGTACAGTAGCGACAATTAATGGCATGGCACAGTGGCGACAATTGATGGGCACAGTGGAATCAATTGATGGGACAGTGGCTGCGTTTGATGGTATGGCACAGTGGCGACAATTGATGGGCACAGTGGCTGCGTTTGATGGCATGGCACAGTGGCTGCGTTTGATGGCATGGCACAGTGGCGACAATTCTATGTCACAGTGGCGACAATTTTATAGCGCAGTGGCCACAATTTTATGGCACAGTGGTGACAATTTTATGGCACAGTGGTGACAATTTTATGGCACAGTGGCGACAATTTTATAGCACAGTGGCTGTGTTTGATGGGCACAGTGGCTGTGTTTGATGGGCACAGTGAGGATGCAATTGATGTTTTTTTTTCCGTTTGTTTGCGCCCCCCAAAAAATGTTGAGCACCAGCCGCCACTGAACTGTATGCTCTATTGCATATTGACCTCATCCTTTTAATTAAAATATAGACCTCTTTCAATGAATGCAATATTAACCACATCAAGCAGTTCCTTAGTCTAGTCTGAATTCTAGTGAACTGAGATAATGATGCCTTAGGTCTGTCTGTGACATGTACCAGGGTTTATGGAGTACAGATGTTTTCTAGCCACCTGTGTTTCTTTGCATCATATTGCTCAGGCTACAGTTTTCAGAAACACCAGTATTTATACAGTCCAGTTAAAAAAACGTATGATCAAATCCTGCTCTCCATATGTCATGCATCAATCATTTTGAAACGTGGGATTGGGAAAGGGTATGTTCTTGATATCTCCTGACACTGTTGTTGGCTTCTCTGTCACTGTGAGATCTGGCTGTGCATCCTGACCATCAGGGGCCTGGATCCTAATCAGTGGTGGCCATTAACAAAACTCAGCCTACTTGGCATATGAAATAAAAGCCTGGAAGCATTCATATAATAATTGCATACTTTGACAGATGGAGTCATCAGAGACAAAATATTTATCTCAGTCATTCAGTGTGTCCTCCTTACTAATCAGAGATTGATGTTTTCAATTGCCAGTCCTGGGGAATCCAAGAGTGCAAAGTGATGACATGTTAAGTGCAACACCCATAAGAACCAATCAGATTTCAGTTTACTTAGGTCAGTGAAAAATGTATTTGAGTAATTGCCATGTTTATTATTATTATTTTTTTTAATTGCTTCTTTACACTGTAAACTGATCATTGCTATTTTCACCTTTTCATTTATCAGTAGTGTAAAAAAAAAATGTTAAAAAATATTTATTTACATTTTTTTGTATAGAACATGGGCAAATTCCAGACACAAGGCCCACGGGCCAAATCTAGCCCTCCCGGTCTTTTTATGTGGCCCTTGGACCTCACCTGCAGCTGCAGCATCCCCCCACCCCCCTTGTCTCCACCCTCCTTATCTCAGCAGTCAGCAGCAGGGAGGAGGACAGAAAACTTCCTACAGACCCTGCTCCTCTCTGTGCAGCTGCAGCACCCCCTCGTCTCTGCCTCCTCTGATTTTGGCATTCAGCAGATTTTGGATTTTGGCAGCTGATTCCAGCCCTCCTCTGGTCCTCCTCCAGACACTGCACTTTTTGCTTCCCAGCAGCACTGTGGGGGGTGCACTGTGATGTAAGGGAGGGTGGCAGGGGCTGACTGATCATTCGGGCTCTCGGGCACTGCCCGAGGGCCCCAAGATCACTAGGGGGCCCCATCAGGTTGGCCAGCCTCAGTAAAAGCAGAGACAGTATGTAAAAATCTGTGTATTTTTACATCTGTCCCTAAAAAATGTCCCTTGCTGACATAATTTTGCTGTGAAAATCACAAGGCTATAGCTGTTATATCGATTTTCTGTGTGAGAAGTGCCATGCTTCTGGAGGAAGGACATGTTCTGAACTTGTTCCACAATCTCTGCTACCATGCCTACTCATTTCCTGCCCACCAGTACACAGTCCCAGTCCCCTCCTCTCCTGCATTACCACCAAATGTGTCTGTGAGCTGCTGGGGCACTACAAGTCCCAGCATGCCAGGAATGGGGGCAAGCAGCAGTGTGTTCTATCAGGATGAATTTTGGGTGAAAAGTTCTGGTGTGTGTCTATGTCTATAGACATGCATTGCACCCAGGCTCTGCAGAGGTGGGGGCGCTGCAGTGCCAGAGTTTTCCCCTCCCTCTTTCTCTCCTTGTTTGTGTCCGTCCAGAACTAGTGTTCTGAGCACAGGTGTGTGTCCGTCCAGAACTGATGTGTAGGCATAGGGCAGCCCGTCCGGCCTGGCAGTGCTTGGGGAGGAGCCACTCCTCTTCCTGACATAAGAGTTCTAGTTTTCAGTGCTGATGTGCAGGAATGAATTCCTCACACTGGGAGTCTTGGATCCCGCACTGTCTCCACCAACTCCAGTTGGAATGTCTCCCCCTCCTATCTCTATCTCAGGCTGCACAGAGAGAGAATCGAGGTGAGTCACAGTGTTCAGTGCGCTGGGGGATGGCATCCCCAGCATCCCTTTACACGTGCTCTGGGCTGCCCCTGCTCTAGATGTTTTATGGCATGATAGATTGCATAGGATACACAGCACCTGCCCATTCCTGCGCCTAGTCTATCTACAGATGTGATGTATAATGAGATGTAAAGGGGAGGGGTTAGTAAAAAGACCACGCCCATGTGGGGGCTTGTTACCCTAGTATCGGCCCTGATGTGTGCCTACTTCTGCTAAACAGAAGTCGATCTAACAATCCCATGCCCGTGAAAAATCCACTTGTTGTCATTCAGAGGCAGCTGAATAGAGAAAAGCAGAAGTCAATCTAACAATCCCATGCCTGTGAAAAATCCACTTGTTGCCATTCAGAGGCAGCTGAATGGTGAATTGCTGAGCTCGGCCTCGGATCAGACAGCAGGGTAGGTCTGGGCATACACCTGTGCAGTGATATCATGGCACACATCATGCATGGCTTTTATTCACATGCCCCACTGCCAGATCTGAGGCCAACAACAGCAGTTCTCGAATTTAAAGGCCTTTTGCTGCCAGCTGCCTGCCACACCAAGCACTAAGGTTCAAAGGTGTGTGTAAGGGGACACTGCTAGAAGGTGACACACTGGGGGGGCTCTGCCATAGGGTGGCACACTGGAAGGGCTCTACCATAGGGTGGCACATTGGGGGGGCTGCCATAGGGTGGGACTCTGCGGACTGTGATGTATAGGGAGAATGTTGGGACTTTGATGTAAGGGAGAACACTGATGTGAGCGGGGCGCTCATCCTGACTGCTGTACTCTAAAAAGAGCTAACTGCTATTATAATCAGGTCACATATGGATGTCTATACAGTACTATACATCAGACTGACTTACAAGCACAGAAAAATGTATGTTTATTATGTTATTGTTGCATTTACTATCCCATACATTAAACCTAAATTCCTCAGTCATTGATTCAGCAATGCAATGAACAGATGGCTGGGTACATACTTGATATGGTTGATTGCTTTAGAATGATGTTCTCACCCATCCCTCTTGGCAGTTGTTCCTACACTTTGTACTGGTCAACAGGAGATGTTTTGTAAATTCAATCGCACAAGCACAGTTAAATTAGTCACAAGATTAGATTCTTACAACAGATCTAATTGTAATAAAAGTACTCAACCAAACTCACACATAATGCAAGCTATGGAAACTAAACAAATACTGCAGTCTATGCATCTATGCAGTAGAATATCTAGTAGAAATTTCTCTCTTATAAAACAGGAATTTATAAAGACTGGTGCAGATAGATTTTGCACAAGTGTCTTGTATGGGTTCTAAATTGATGCAACATATGCCAAATCTTTTTAACATACCAACAAACTACTAATAATATATACTGTATAAAACATGACTACTGGTAAAGGTGTTACATAACCTAAAACTGCCTATACATGGGTAGTAGGGATGAGCTACTGGTAGTCCAGCGACAGGCCAATCAAGCTGGTCAAATTTGGCCTGTTTGCTGGTGAGAATCCTTGGCTGTTGTTTTTTGAACAAACCGGTCAGGGATCTGCCATGTAGTGGCAATAGCATTACCATCTCTAAACTAAAGATCCCCACTTGGCTCCTATTTGTAAATAATTCAATCTGGAGTTCTGGGTGATGTAATTGACCAAATGTAGTTATGGTCATATTTGGACAATGGCATCAATAAGCATCCCAGCCAGTTTGTTTACAAACAGAAGCCTATGTAAGGGATTTAGGTATGGGTGCCATTTGTTACAGTTAGATAGAATTGTTTACAAACAGAAACTGGCAGTGGATCTGTCATTTTGTAATGAATGGTAATGTGGAAAGGCAACATTATTAAGCGGTAGGCTACAGGGCGGCAGGGAAACATTCACAGGATGAGGAAATTGATGATGGAATTACACAATTGGACAATATTTACTTTTTTATTGGCATTTATATTAAGGATTTCTTTCAACGTGTGTCTATATATTTCTGTGTGTGTGTGTGTGTGTGAATGAATAATAAGGGGTAAATCATGTATTCTGTACTTATTCCCCTGGGAGGGGGTCTGGAAATCTGGGGGTACCCTTATTATAAAATGGGCTTACAGATTCCAGTAATTTCTCCCTTTCAAGGTGCCTTGAAAGGGCGGAAAGCTTTTCTACCCCCTTGCAAGGTACCAGACACGTAGCCTGGTATGGTTCAGGAGGGAGGTCCCTCCCTTATCCAGGCTGCAATGGTCTGGTTTGAATTTTAAAGGGAACCTTTACATTGGTTTTTAAAGATGTTTACTTTCTTATTTTAAAAAAATGGCATGAGGCCCCCCTTAAAATTCATACCAGACTCTTATCCAGGCTTGCAGACTGGGTGGCCAGGTAAGGCAGCAAGCGGTAAGGCAGCAAGCGGTTGCCATTGAGGCAAGTATACATGTGCCCTCCCTCCCCACACAAAATATGTATTTGTGTGGATAATGATCAAGATGAAAGAGGTACTATATATATACATATATATATATATATATATATATATATATATATATATATATATATATACCTACAAGTGAGCCTTCTCAACACATAATCCACATGTTCACATTTAGTTAAGCCTAATACACATGGGCCGGATGTCAGATGGCATTGGCCGGTTCCATAGAAACCGGCTGACATTCGGCCCATTTGTACTGCAGTCTGTTTGACAGAAGCCATTCGGCTGACTTCTGTCGATGGGTCATGACCAAAAAAGGTCTGCTGATTGACCGGACTGTTCGGGAGGCATACAGATTTTTTTCGGGAGACATCAGATTTTTTTTTCGTTCAGCCCTGCTGGGTTGACCGGGAAAAAAAAACGACTAGTGTGTAGTAGACTTGACTCTTATACATAAACACATTGCCAATACAAACAGAATATTAGTGAGCTGTTCTGATAACAAAGAGCAAGTTTTAGCCATGTGTCAGTGCTAAACTAAATGTTAACAATGCCCAAGGAGATGTAAGCATTTGCCGTAAACATGTAGAAAAGAACAGATATTAACAGGAGACTGCAAGTTTCAGCACTTTTCTACAAATGCACTGTGATAACTCCTTTCCAGTTTTTTTTGGCAGCAAAAGAGGACAGGTGGGCGCCTTCAGGTGATATGTGTGGACAGATTGATTGAATTATTCCACTCTGGGAGATTAATGTGTTACCTCAGCAACCTGTTCACATTCCAGTTGCCCAGTCACATTGTTTTAAACAGTGCTTTTTATTATGCATATCACAAGGTTGTATTTAAATGTGTAATTATGCAAACATATGGGGATGGGTAGATATTGATCTGTATATTTAATTCCCCTTTTTTTTTTTGCATCTGACTTTTTTTTTTTTTTTGTATTTATAGTTTAAATAGGCTTCACGTTTCATGCACAACATATTTAATTTCAGAAATGTATTTGCAGCACTAGTCTATGTGTTACCATTGTCATTTTAATTGATTTATATATTTTAAAGCGGAGGTTCACCCTAAATCAACTATCTGCCATTAGATCCAGCATACTGCTGACATGTGCAGTATGCTGTTTTTTTTTTCTGTACTTATCATTTAATTCAGGCTTCTTATCCGGCTCCGAGCGGGGATTCCTGCGGGGAATAGACGTTCCTAAGTTGATTGACGTGCTAGTAAAGCGCGTCACGCCTTCCGAAAATATCCAAAGTGACACTCTGCAATTTACGGCGCCTGCGCAGTCAGCTCTACACGGCAAGCGCCGTAAACAGCAGAGTGTCACCTTGGCTATTTTCGGAAGGTGTGACGCGCTTTGCTAGCACGTCAATCAACTTAGGAATGCCTATTCCCCGCAGGAATCCCCGCTCGGAGCCGGATAAGAAGCCTGAATTAAACGAGTACAGAAAAAAAAACAGCATACTGCACATGTCAGCAGTATGCTGGATCTAATGGCAGATAGTAGATTTAGGGTGAACCTCCACTTTAAAATATATAAATCAATTAAAATGACAATGGTAACACATAGACTAGTGCTGCAAATACATTTCTGAAATTAAATATGTTGTGCATGAAACGTGATAGTAGATTTTCAGGGTCAACCTCCACTTTAAATATTTTCTTCTTGCCTTGTCACCTATGAAAGTCTTTGGATAAATCCAGTGAAAAAACTGTTGGGGATGCAGGGTCTGCTAAGAAAAGTCAAATGACTGCCTGTAACTCAGATAGCATGGAACCATTTCTCTTGACTGATTGGTATAACGGTGGAAATAGTAGCTATGCATAAAGCAGGAGCCAAGATGCTTACTAATGTATCAAAGAGCCACCTCAGTGTTCCTTCTATGACACTGGCAAAAAGGGATTTGCAATACTCAAATTTAGAAAGCAAAACATGTAATGTAAGCTCTAGGCCCCATGCACATTGTGCGTTTAACCCCGGTGCATTTGGCTCTGCCAATTAGCTATGGGCAGAGGGCACAGGTGCGCCATCCAGCCCCACAGTAGGCAGACTGTCAAGCTCTAGAGCAGTATGCACCCAGGAACGAATGCACCTTGAACCCAAGAAGTCTGCCTTTCTGATTGCATACTGGGCACAGACTTTGCAGGATAACTTACGCTTAACTTAGTGAATGAGATGAAGCTCTCCTGACATCCATCACCCAATCACGTGCAAGCATAAAATGCTGTTTTTTTTTCTCTTTTCCTTGTACATACAGTAATTGAGTATTTATTCTTTAGCAAAGAGAATTCCCACTAAAACCTTTAGGTTACAGAGAAATTCCCTTACAAAGTGAAATCTCCCTTGCAAAGTGGCCAGCCTATTTGCCTTAAGTAAATCAACTCAAATTTTCAGTGAAGAATACATAACAATATTTAAATATTCTACAATTCAACAATATTTTGAACTTATGAAATGTGTACTTTTGTAACACTCATGATATGACAAATGAATTTATTTTTCAAAAACTCTTTGTAATTGTTCAGTCCTGTACACACGATCGGTCCATCCGATGAGAACGGTCTGATGGATTTTTCCATCGGTTAACTGATGAAGCTGACTGATGGTCAGTCGCGCCTAGACACCATCGGTTAAAAAAAAAAACAATCGTGTCAGATGATCGCAGTGACGTAAAACACAACGACGTGCTGAAAAAAATGAAGTTCAATGCTTCCAAGCATGCGTCGACTTGATTCTGAGCATGCGTGGATTTTTAACCGATGGTCGTGCCTACTAACGATCTGGTTTTTTTTTGCTATCGGTTAGGTATCCATCGGTTAAATTTAAAACAAGTTGGCTTTTTTTTTAGCCAATGGTTAAATAACCGATGGCGCTCACACATAGTCGGTTTGGACCGATGAAAACGGTCCATCAGACCATTCTCATCGGTTTATCTGATCATGTGTACGCGGCCTTCCTTTGTTATATTTTAGCACTCAATTTATACAGCACTTTAAAATTTCCTGAAGAAGCTCATTCGAAGTGAAACATGTAGAGCAGTAGTGTCTGTGTTTGTATATGAATTGATCTAACATTACAACAAGGATTTTTTTATGAATTGTAATGTTAATAACATTTCTATATCTTTCTATAAAATTGAACTATTTATTAATTTTTGAAACCTAAAAAGTCCAGCAGTTTGTCTCTCGTTATGTATTCTTCATAAAATTGGGTTATGGTGTTTAATTCTGATCTCGTTACCCTTTTTTACCCTCTTTTTAGTAATCAAATATTCAGTGAAAGGGGTTGTAAAGGTTATTTTTTTTTTTTTTAAATAACAAACATCCACTGTGCAGTTTGTTTTGCACAGAGTGCCCCCGTTCCTCCTGTACTGGGGTCCCATGGCAGCTCTAGCGGCTCCTCCTCACAATAGCTAACACCCTCTGGGAAGCTCTCTCCCGAGGAGGTTACCTTGCGAGCGTGCTCCCGTGTCATACACTCGGCGTACATAGCCGCTGAGTGTATGATTCGGTCCCACCCCCCTGCGGCCAATGGCTGCGCTTCTATCAATCTATCCAATTTATCTATCTATCCAATCAATGCTGAGATTCTGCGGAGAAGATGAGGATATTGCACACAGCAACCAAAAGTGATCCAGAGTTTGAGTTAGGCTTAACTGGAGCCTTGCTTAGAGTGCAGTAATGGTAAGTTAAGTGGGTATGGTAAGTTTCTGGCAGCATGTCTTCATGTCAGTAGCTAGTATCTTCCTACATATCATACTATCTATATCAGTACCTACATCAGTACAAAACAGTACATACATTATAAGGCAGTGCACCATTACAATACATACCTACATCAGTAGATCCAAGCACAGCCTAATATGTAGTAGTTCAACAAAATACTTCACCACTATGCACACTACATTGATTTACTCCATATCACAATAGATAGGTACGAGGTTAAGATGGGGTACTATCAACCGCAAGAAAACCCAATCTGCATCCAGATCTGGATAGAAGCTTTACATAATTTAGGAGTACGCTACAGGGTCAGCATGGGAAAGGTTTTAACTCTATTAAGGCCCAACTCCAGCAATTAATTATTTATTTTTTGTATGGAGTGCAGAAAAGTAAAAACATCTGTTGGCAAGATTTTTTTTTATCATTATTCTAGTCCTTGTAATGCCCATACATGAAATCAGGGGTGCTGTTGCCAACAACATCACAAGCAGCAATAAAAACATGGTCATAAACTTCAATCCTCACGCAACTATTATATTTGCAGTATGAAAATGCTAATGAGTAAACATAACAGATACATTATGATGAAACAAACATTTGATTTTTTTTTTCTTTAATAGATTGCATTAGGTTGTTGTTCTGCCGCCACGCAGGAGACGTTTTCCATTCTTGTCCCTTTTTCGACTCAAAGGTTGGCTTGGCTTGACTTGGCTAGGCATGATGACAGCTGTGCTGAACATTTTACCTCGAGATACTGTAGGGCACAAGGTGACTGTTATGCTGCATACACACAATGATTTTTCGGCATTAAAAAAAAACATAATTTTTTAAAAATGTCATTTAAAATGATCGTGTGTGGGCTTCACATCATTTTTTCGAACATTTTTTAACAATGTTTTAAACAATGAAGTTTTTTGGTTTGTAAAAAATGATCGCGCATGCTTAGAAGCAAGTTATGAGACGAAAGCGCTCGTTCTGGTAAAACTACCATTCATAATGGAGTAAGCACATTCATCACGCTGTAACAGACAGAAAAGCGCAAATCGTCTTTTACTAACACAGAATCAGCTAAAGCAGCCCCAGGGGTGGCGTCATCCTCATGAAGCTTCCCTTTTATAGTGCCATCGTACGTGTTGTACGTCACCGCGCTTTGCTAGAGCATTTTTTTTTAAAACTATGGTGTGTGGGCAACGTCGTTTTAATGTTGAAGTTGGAAAAACATAGTTTTTTCTAAATGCCGAAAAACTATCCGGAAAAAATTGATCGTGTGTATGCGGCATAAGTGAATTTGTCTTTTTTTTTTTTTTACCTTTCTGTAATCTCGCATTGTGAAACCCTCTGGCATTTGAGATGAATCCTGGAATTTTATCATCTCATTTAATTTTGAAAACCTATTTTTTTTATCTTCTAACCTTTTATAATTAAACAGTCCAGCAACTTCCGTGAGTTTTATTTACCATCAGGTGGTGGACTGATGTTTTCACTGGTTGCAGTGGGGGCTGGTGCTCCAAAATTTTTTTTGGGGGGGGGGGGGGCGCAAACAAGCGGAAAAAAAAAATTGAAGCTTCACTGTGCCCATCATACGCAGCTACTGTGCCCATCAATTGCAGTCACTGTGCCCATCAAATGCAGCCACTGTGCCATCAAATGCAGCCACTGTGTCATCAATTGTTACCACTGTGCAATGCAATCAATTGTCACCACTGTGCGATCAATTTTTGCCACTGTGCCATCAATTGTCGCCACTGTGCCATCAATTTTTGCCACTGTGCCATGCCATCAAATGCAGCCACTGTGCCATGCTATCAAACGCAGCCACTGTGCCATCATTTTTTCGCCACTGTGCCCATCAATTGCCACCACTGTGCCATGCCATCAAACCCAGCCACTGTGCCATCAATTGTCACCACTGTGCCCATC
Organism: Rana kukunoris; assembly: GCA_029574335.1. Taxonomy (NCBI): domain Eukaryota; kingdom Metazoa; phylum Chordata; class Amphibia; order Anura; family Ranidae; genus Rana; species Rana kukunoris. The sequence goes on along the minus strand of CM056050.1, from coordinate 194,186,628 downwards.
AATTGTCACCACTGTGCCCATCAATTATCACCACTGTGCCATGCCAAACGCAGCCACTGTGCCAGCAATTATTAACACTGTGCCATCAATTGTTACCACTGTGCCAATCAATTGTCGCCACTGTGCCTATCAATTGTAGCCACTGTGCTCATCAATTATAGCCACTGTGCCCATCAATTATAGCCACTGTGCCCTGTAAAATGCTGCCACTGTGCCCTGTAAAATCCCCCCCCCCCCCGCCCGGCACTTATACTTCTGGGGTCAGCCATCCTGCTTCCACCATCCCCCGATGTCTTCTCCCGCCCTCAATGACGCTTCAGCCAATCAGGTTACCGGTAACCAGAACCGGTGAACCTGATTGGCTGAGACGCCTGTCAGTGTTATGCAGGGAATGCACCGCCCATGCATCCCCTGGAAAACTATTTGGAAGCCGATTACAGCCCGAGGCTGGCTCTGATAGGCATTTCCAAAGCCAACCAGCTGCCGTTATTCAGATGGCTGGCGCTCACCAGGGAGCCGGCCATCTGACTAGTGGGCGGCAGCGACAATACATAGAATCATGCAATGCATGAATCTATGTATTGTATTTCAGTGGCGGTGCAGGAGAGAGAGGAGGCGGCACTCCTGCGCCCTCTATGAACGCACCGCCACTGACTGGTTGTATACATAAGGAAGGATTGGAAGGATGTATAAAAGATGTCTTTACATGTTTTGATGTTGGGTCTTTTATCAGCATACTTTCTGTTATTATTTTATTGACATATAGCAAAATGTGTATTGTATGATAAAGCGCTGTTTATTTTATCTACCCTGTTTTTCAATTACTCCTGCTAATCTTGATGTGATCATTTGTGTTTAGCATATGATTGAGGCACATTGCAGATACTTCTAGCATCAGCTTATCAATTCATCTAACATATATGTTTAATATTTGACTGAAGAAGACTCAGATAGCAGAGTCTGAAGATAGCTAGCTCATTGACATGACTGCTAAGGCGCAATGGGCCTAGGTACGAATCAACTGTACATAATGGGATAAAATCCCCCTACATCCTTGCCGACTTACCCATTTAAAAAAACACACTTACGATCATTAGGTTGGAAAGGGCAAGGCCACAGCTTTATTTAAAATTCCAACACATAACCATATTAACACTTTAAACCAGTACAAGTCACAGTTGCACTGTGAGCACGCAATTCCAAAAGGGGAGACCTGTCCTTACCATAAGTGCTGAACAGACAGCCTACTTCCAATTATCCATCAAAGGCTTAGCCCATTACAGCAACTTTACTGCTGGCAATGTCAAAAAAACACAGCCAGCTGTGACATACCAAAAAGAAAAAAGGGGCGGGAGGGTTGGCAGCTCTTCCAGCCACGTTCTTCTTCCAAAAGGCCCATAATTACCTGGGGCAAAAGTTTACTGAGTTATGGCCCAGCCCACCCCCTATATTTTGACCAATTACAACCATAAACCTAACTTGTCCAGCACCTGGCCATGCCCCCATCAGTCAAGGCTCTCTTTCCCTAGGTGGTTCAAGAGGCCTTCATTAGATTGTTGTCCAACACAATGAAAAACAGCAGGCCTTCTAATATTCATGAGCACATCAAGTTTAGTATTCTTCCAATGTTTAATTACCATTTTATCAGGTTCAGGTTACAGTTAGGAACTGCATGTAATAGAACTAACTAGAATGGAGAGGAAGGATATGGAAAATTACTATATTCGATTTTGTTCTGTTGTCAATGTAAAATATAGTATTGTAGCAAGGTTAAAGGGTCACTAAAGGAAACATTTTTTTTTGCTGAAATTACTGTTTACAGGGTATAGAGAGATAATAGCTAACTGATTCCTTTTAAAAATGATTAAAAATAGATAAAAATCAATCATATAATGTGCCTGCAGTTTAGTTTCACTTTTAAACTGGTTTCATGTTTCTGTGATGTAAAGAGACACACAGAACAAAAACAAACAAATACAGGGCAGTGTTTTGTTATTAAAATGAATCTGATTACAGCAACTTCAAAGCAAAAAACGCACAATGAGGACATGAAACCAGGACTGCAGTAAGGTAAAGGAAGCTATTTAGCTAAAAAAAATGTTTCCCTTTAGTGATCCTTTGAGGCCTTGTACACACGATGGGATTTATCCGCTGTAAACGATCCCCGGACCGTTTACAGCGCATATTTACGCCGGGATGTTTTGATCCGATGGCTGTACACACCATTGGATCAAATTCCCAGTCGGCGGACAGCGCGGTGACGCGGCGGTGACGTTGACGCCGCCACGTCACCGCACCAGGAAGTAAACACTTCCATTCACAGGATACGACGCATGTGCGGGCAGATATGTCCGCTGGTTTGCCGTACTAACCAGCGGACATATCTGACGGGCAGCTATCCGGCGGAAAAATTTCAAAGCAGGCTTTGAAATTTTTCCGCCGGAGGAATCCGGACAGAACGGTCCGTTTGCCCCTACACACGAGCGGATTTTTCGGCTGAAATGGTCCGTCGGACCATGTTCAGCGGATTTATTCCCTTGTGTGTACAAGGCCTAATAGGCTGTGTGTACTCATATGGGGAAATACATAGTTAGATTGTTACCTAGTGTCTACATTTGATTCTATGGTGTGGATTTACTAAAGTCAAATAGACTGTCCCCTTTTCGAAGTGCAGTTTGCCCACAGCTTAGTAAAATAGGTAAAGCTTCATTTTGCACCGAGTACCCAATTACGTGCAAGAAAAAATAAATAAAACATTTTTGCTTGCACATGATTAGATGATGAAAGTCAGCATATCTTTTGCTCATTTACCAAGTTGTGGAGCAACTGCTCTTGCACATTGTATTTGCCTTTAGTAAACCAACCCCTATGGGTTTGGATATCATTAATACCACATTCAAAGTTTGCTTATTGCTGTCTTGATACCAGGTTGATGTAAAATCTTCAAAAACCCAATTACACTACAGGGCCACTAATAGGTCATGTTTTCCAGAGTTTTAGGCATTTAAAAAAAGGCCCTCAACATACCGGTCTAACTAAAGGAAAGCATTTGTTTTCTTTTTCAGACTTTTTTTCCTTTTTTTCTACCTGAGAAAAACGTGCTTCCTTCCTCTGAGTGGCTGTGCTCACCCCTTCATCATATCTATCTGCTGAAATTGCTCTTATCCCCCGTACACACGATTGGAATTTCCGATGGCCTAAAATCCAATGGAATTTTTCATCAGAATTCCTTTCAAGCTGTCTTGAATACACACTGTCAGACCAAATTCCGACCGTCCAAAACGCGGTGACGTAAAACACTAGGATGAGCTGAGAAAAACAAATTTCAATGCTTCCGAGCATGCGTCGACTTGATTCTGAGCATGCGTGGGTTTTTTCTCCTTTGGAGTTGCACACAGACGATAGGAATTTCCATCTGAAAAAATAAAACATGTTGTATTTCTAAACACTGACGGAAAAAAGTCCGATGGGGCCCACACAGGATCGGCATTTCCGATGAAAAAATTCCATTAGCCCGAAATAATGAAAAAACCGAATGCAGAAACCATATCTGGTGTTTTTGGTCAGAGATTCATTATAATCTTTTACTAACAAAAACAGCCTCCCCCAAATGAGTTTGCTAGTCCTATTCTCACATTCTAGAAAATGTGAAAATTCCATTTTTAAAAAAAAATAAACTGTCACCTAGTACCAGTTCTTTTGGAACAGAATTTCACACAAGATCTCACAGTAAAGAACTGCATCGCAAACTAATATAATTTTCTTTCCACTGCAATGGATGACATTGTACCATCTACAGTATTTCAGTAAACTTAATCTAAATTTCTGGTAACTGAATTTTCTGCATCATCTATTGTTATACAGATAATAGTGCTCCTAGCCCCCACTGTGTAGTGTGAATACATTGAGGTCTTTCTGTTCTCATACTCAAGGCACTCAAAGACCCTCCCAATAATTTAGTTTTGCTTTAATTTAATGTGTGTTCTGGTGCATTCTTTTTTTTTTTTTTGGCAAACATATATTATGCTTTGATTTGAAATGACCAATGAATAATTCTGCCAAAATAATGGCTATATCTGTAGCTGGAACAGAGGGCAGACATTTTTTTTTCTATACATGGGTTATATAAAGAGCACTGACTGACTATTGTTAATAATAAAATTAATAATAATAATAATAATAATAATACAAATAATAATATCCACATCAGTTCTACATACTCTAATGCTTTGAAAGCACTTTGCAGGAACGTATTTCAAAATATAGTATATAGTGCAGATTCAGCTATAAAGTTACAGAACGTAGTGATAGTCTCTTTACTAAGAAATAGTCTAGGCATGAGGGATGAATTTCATATCGCTACCCAGCTTTCCGCTCAGTTTTTGACATTCCATGTGAAACCACAGATTAAATCATTTTTATGCATGGAACTACTGAAGAGAATTTTTATAGTGCGCAATATACATTACTATCTGTATTTGTTATTTAATGTGGCAGTTTATATACAAGCTAGAGGAAAGGTTCTTAGCAAATTGTCAGTTGTAAGCTTTGCCACCTCTGGCTGACTCCCCATTTGACAAAATGCCAAGTAGAAAGCCTCACACCTTTTCTACAAGCAATCAGCTGGCAAGCGACACAAAAGTAAGCTGCTGCAACATTTCCCATAGGCTTCCCACACTTTGACTCGTGCCTAAATATACGGGGAAGCACTATGGCAGCATCTATACCATACTTGATATTATTCATGATGATATTATTCAGCATTTAATATATTCATTCTCTGCATTCTTGACAAGCACACATCCTTTTTTAATCTATGAATATTAGATTGATTTGACGGTTTTTACACGTTTATTTAAAGCAAATCTTAACTCCAAACTGCAAATGTAATACATTGTAGATTCCCAATGCTTAGCTAAGGTGGCTGCAGAAGTTTTCTTTTTTTTCTAACTTTTTTTCCTTTATGTGCACCTGATAATCTTTCCAATAACACACTTCACATCTCTTCGCTTATACACTAATTTTCCTGTTGTCGTGGTTGTCACACAGTGGTTTCTTCTAAAGGATTCAAACATGTCAGCCCTTGGTCATTTCAATTACATGGTGGATTGATGCAGCCAGAGGTTTACAGGTCACAGAAAGTGACAGGCATTTCTGGCAAAGTCAACAAGTATTTTCTGTGCTTGCATAGAATGTTATTAGCCTTGTGAAGCCCTGGTGGAAAGATTGTGGACAGAGGGGTAACTTGAATCTCCAAGGCCCCGATGCAAGAAACCACAAAGGGCCCTCCTGACCCCAGGCCAGGGTCCTTACCTCCAAGCACGGTGGCAGGGCCCCAGGGCCCAGTAGCAAGTGCGACCTTTCCAACGGCATTTGCATATGTGGGCGGGACTTACATGTGTGTTTGCTTCTGAGCGTGAGGGGACAGGGGCGTTTAAAAAAAAAAAAAATAAATTATGTGGCTGCTCCCATATATATTTTAAATACAAACATTATATATGGAAATTATAGCAGTGAGATATTTTTGAAGTTTCCAGCATACATAAGAACACAATATAATGTTATAGCGTTTGAGTGAACTAGCCCTTTAAAACAATTATACATCTTAAACTCAACATGCTCTTTTATATGGTCCATCTGGAAATGTTAATTATGTCTAATGCTGTGTACACACGACCATTTTTCATGACAAGAAAAATTCAATTTTTTAAATTGGTCATTAAAAACGATCATTTGTAGGCTCCAGAGCATTTTTCTCGACGAGACAAATGGGCATTAAAAATTTAGAACCTGATAAATTTTTTCTCAACATTTTTCACGTCGTCGTTTTGCTCGGCGTAAAACATGGTCGTGTGTAGGCTTTAACAACGGAGAAATGGGCATGCTCAGAAGCAAGATATGAGAAGGAACTTCCCCTTTATAGTGTCGTCGTAGGTGTTGTACGCCACCGCGCTTTGCTCAAGCATTTTTTATCACGAACATGTGTATGCAAGACAGGCTTGAGAGGAATCACGTAGAGAAAAGCTTATTTTTTTTCCAAAAAAAACGGTCGTGTGTACGCGGTATAGGAGGTACCCTAAGCATTTTACTTTTTTTTTTTTTTTTTTTACAGAATTTCTCTTGAAAATAACAGTGTACTTCCTATTCCTAAACCCATAGCTGTAAATATGCAGTGAGAGATTCTGTAGTCTGTAGGCTTAGATTTCTTCACTGTTTTCTCCTCTCTGAAAATAAAGTTATACATGAGGACCTACAGTGGAAGGACCACACTGATTCTGCTTGAGTAATTCTCTGGATCTGTGCTTTTCTGCTTCTTCTTGATCCGTGGATTTTTGTCCGAAGGGGCATTGGCCGTGAACTTGGTATGCATACACACGGCAGAACTTTTTCAGCCAACATTCACCAAATCACATGGTTTTTCAGCTCTTTACCGCCACCCTTTGGGCAACTTCTGCTATTGTTGTCTGATGTTTAGCAGTGGTTCAGACCATGCGTGTTTGTACTTTGGACTTTAGTCCGATGGACTTGTGTACACACAATCGAATGATCCTCCATTGGACATTTGTTGTCGGAAGGTTTAAGAGCATGCACAGCGAACATTTGTCCGTTGAAAAACCTAAAACAATTGTTCGATGAAGCATACAGACAGTCTGATTGTCCCATAAAACACGTCTGTTGGACCGTTGTTGTCGAAAAGCCTGATCGTGTGTATGGGCCTTTACAGTTATCAAATCACAAGTCACCAGTGGTCAGCACCCATTTGAGTATCCAAGGCCCTGCCTTTACCAAGATGGCTACCTTTACAGAGTGTAATCCTAGTCATGGTATGTCAGTAATGGGTAAAAGTTTGGCTGCAGAGAAACCACCAGCAATATCAGTGACTGTCCTCTGCGTGCCTTTTCTTTGGGCAGATCTTCCACAGCTCAAAGGTTGTCTTTGGTACGCTGAGACAAATCTAAGTATATCACTGCAAATATAAAGACAGCCATTAACTATAATGTTGCTATTTATACAGTACATCACTTAAAAACTTTTGGCACTGTACATTTTGAAGTTTTAGATTTTATACTTTACAATAAAGTAGGAAAAAAATGTATGTACCTGTATTCACCCGGTGAGTTCTGAGCCTACTTTTCAATATCTCTAGAGTGGCCACCAATATTCTTTAATCCAGTATTTGAAGACCAAAATGCTACATGCTATTATGTGAAGTTCAAAGGATTCTTTACAAAAAAAGTAACTCATGGGCCTGGCTTCTTAACATTCTAAAAGCCATAGACCAATATTAAAACAGATCTGTAGGTTAACACTGCAGACTGATATCTGTATTTTATTCTTGTAAAAGAAATCTCAACTGATGTTGGTCTAACAAAATATCCAAGCACACTCTAGCAAAAGAGATGCAGGGGAAGTAAGAGAATTGTATATTGGATATAAACAGGTTTGATATTCCAGTGAATCAAAAAAGTTTGGAGTTAAAGTTATAGCACGTATTTGAATCTACCTTAGTTAAAAAAAGGTAAACTATAGAAACATTTAAGGATGTAAATACTGAACCTGAGACCCACAATAATATTTAAACTATATGTAAATCCAACCACTAAATTGTCACATTGGCCTGGATTCAGAAACGCTTTATCAAAAGATACGCCGTCGTAAGTACAAATGTGTGCCGTCGCATCTTTGCGCCGATTCACAAAGCGAGATCCCATTTTAAATATGCAAATGAGTAAGATACGCCGATTCACGAACGTAGATGCGCCCTGCCGCTTCACATACGCGATTTGCGTAAGGCTTACATCCGGCGTAAAGTTACCCCTCATATAGCAGGCACAGCTAATGCAAAGGTATGGGCCAGGGAACGACACCGTCAAATTTTACGTTGCGTACGCCGTTTACGAAGTCGTAGGCATTGCGCCGATGTATCTTAGTAAGTATATGCAACGTGATTCTGAGCATGCGCGCGCATGCCCAGTTAGACCGGCCATTCATTTGCATGGGGTCACGCTTAATTTAAATAGATGACGCCCACCTCCTTCCTACTTTGAATTAGGCGGGCTTACGCCGGCCAATTTACGCTACGCCGCCTCAACTTACAGAGCAAGTGCTTTGTGAATACAGCACTTGCCTCTCTAAGTTGTGGTGGTGTAGCGTAAAGAAGATACGCTACCCCCGCACAAAGATACGCCAATGTATCTGAATCGCGGCCTGAATCTTTAAGGCCCCATACACACGAGCGGACAGATTTGTTCAAATCTGTCCGTCCGACAGATTTGTTCAAATCTGTCCGTCCGACAGATTTGAACAAATCTGTCTGCTGGGATTTTGGTCTGCTCGCGTGTACACACGAGCAAACCAAAATCCCCGCCAGCAGAGAGCGCGCTGACGTGTCGGTGACGTGGTGGTGACGTTGACGCCGCCACGTCACCGCACCAGGAAGTAAAACACTTCCGCGCATGCGCCGAATCCATTCGGCGGCGGTGCGGCGGCGGAGCGGGACGACATGTCTGCTGGTAAGTGTACTAACCAGCAGACATGTCAGGCGGACAGATTCCCACCAGATAGATTTCAAAGCATGCTTTGAAATCTGTCGGGTGGACAAATCTGTCCGCTAGCCCATACACACGATCGGAGATGTCTGCTGAAACGGTCCATCGGACCGTTCTCAGCAGACAAATTAGATCGTGTGTACGAGGCCTAACATTAAAAAATATTTTTCAATATTTTATTCTGTAGCTTTTATTTAAGACTGGGTTCATGCATATGCGGCCGCAGTTTCAGTGCAGGAGTCCGATATGGTTCTGTTCACCATTTGGGGGGTGACTCATGTGCAAATTTTTACCTGAAATCGCACCTAAACCAGACCCAAAATTGCACATGAACCTTTTTAAAACCACCACCACGGTCACACCACACGTGTGATTCTGTAGCTTTTATTTAAGACTGGGTTCACGCATATGCGGCTGCAGTTTCAGTGAAGGAGTCTGATGTGGTTCTGTTCACCATTTGAGGTGCGACTCATGTGCAATTTTTTTACCAGAAAACGCACCTAAACCAGACCCAAAATCGCACATGACCCTTTTTTTAAAACCACCACCGCGACTGTCACACACGTGCGAACTGACTCCATTGAAAGCCGTTCTTATTCAGATGTTATGCAAATTGGATGCGGTTAAAAATGCATCTACTTTGCATATATGTGGACCAAGCCTAAATAAAACCTGAGGATCCTGTGATGAATGGTCTTGCTTAGTTACATCTTTTTATAGAGTGACAACATGCTGTCAATATCTTCCAGTAGTGCTCATTTCTTATCACCTTCTTACATGGTTTCCAATGGAGACTACAACTTGCTCTTTTAAAATACATTACACAAGTATGGCCATTGGTGTGATCATTAGCAAACCCATCCTGCATCCACTGGAGTGCATCCGTGGAATGTGGAAGTGGCTGTAAAGATTCTCTGAGAGATCAGCAGAATTGAGACACAACAAAAAATAGCATATTTTTTATGATACATAGAGGCTGATTTACTTAGAAAATAGGCTGTTCATTTTGCAAAGGGAATTTTTTTCTCTAGAGCGTAGTGAATGTGGTGAAATTAAACTTTGCAAACAATACCCAGTCATATGTAAGAAAAATAAAAAAACAGCATTTTTGATTGTACATGATTGGATGATGGAAATCAGTAAAACTTTGTCACATTCGCTAAGCTCTGGGAAAACAGGGGCCGCCCTGTCTCTCCTCCGCTATCCCCTATGGGGAATCGGATGGAAACGGACCGTCTGTCCGTTTGCATCCGATCCACCAGACGGAAGAAAAATAGGACATTCTTCCGTCTGAAAAAACGGATGCAGATCTTGCGGACGTTAGCGGATGCATCATCCGCTAACGGATCCGCTCCCATAGGGGCCCATTACAAGTCCGTAAACGGACTTGTAATGAGCGGACGAACGGAGCGGACATGTGAAAGGGGCCATAATGTTATTTACAAGATAAACCCGGTCAAAGCTTTTTTGGCCACACTTCTTATGTGGGTCACTTACTTTTTCTTTACTGTGTCCCAGAATCACCTGATAGCAGACTATTTCCCACTATCAGCTGATGTGAAAAAGCCACTCCAGGATTTGGAAGGTTCCGACCAATAATTTCGGGATCCCTCCAGCTTCATGGTTGATAGCTGGCTTTGCCTCTCAGCATATCATGGCTGAGATTTAGAGCCAGCCACCCCCAGCCTAGAGCTCCAGTGAACGCTGAAGGGGCAGAGCAGAGAGTGGCGACTGTCCCTGCTCTCAGCTCAGAGCAGACTGGGAACATAGTGATCAGTGGTCATGTTCTCAGGCATAGAGCGGACATGGAACAGCTGCAGCATTTCACTGATATAGAGCTGCCATGGAACAGCTACGGCTTCCCACTAATGCCGCAGCATAGACATGAGTATGTATGATTGTTTTTTGTTTCCCCAAACTTCTCCTTTAGTTAGTGTTTACAACTACTTTAAAGCTGAAGTTTACATTTTTATTTTTGCTATGAGACATCGGAGACATACAGTAACTTACCTGTAAAGAAGTGATTCCCTTGTCTGTCTGGCTGCTCCATTGCCACTGGGTCCCACTTGCCACCTCCTCACAGTGAGGATCTGCTGAGATTAACATTAGCCACTGGAATTGTGAAAAATTTGCTCTGCTCACTCACCCCTTTCATCAGCCTCCTCCATTCATAGAGCTTATTGTTTCCCAAAATGCAAAGTATTCTGTGATTGGAGGAGGCAGAGCCTGTCATTCATCTGTCTGTCTTCCATTCACACAACACTTTACATTCTGGGAAAGAATAGTACAGGGTGGACAAGCAGCTCAACTCTTTTACTCTCATGAGTTGTTGTTAAAGGATAAGTTCACTTTGAAAAATAATAATAAATGCACATTTTTTTGCAGGCATACTTCTGTTACAGGGAGGGGGACTGTCTAGCAGCTTCAGCATTGGAAACATGTTAGATGTTCCACCATAAAAACAGGGTGGAACATGTAACTTGTTCCCAAAGGTGAACTTATTCTTTAATCCCGCAGCACCAAAGAGCAACGATGTGGGGCGGAACAAGTTGCAGTGGTGAGAAGATTTCTAAACTACCGTATTTATCGGCGTATACCGCACACTTTTTTTCCCTTAAAATAAGGGGAAAATCGTGGGTGTGCGATATACGCCGATACCCGCTTCCCGCGCTCGGTTTGACCTGAGTCGCCGAAATATACCAAGTGCAGTACACTCGGGTACATTCGGCCAGGCTCGGCTTCGCTCGTGCTCACGCATAAACGGCACAGAGCCGAATGTACCCGAGTGTACTGCACTCGGTATATGTCGGCGGAGGCGCTCAAACTGAGCGCGGGAAGCGGGGATTCGACTCGAGGCGCGCTCTGAAAAAGCCGGGAGGACACCACTGATGCCGAAGACGGACGCCGGACCGGACAAGGCAACCGATGGATGACGCCCAAGACACCAAAACTGTAAGTACTAAAAGTACTAAAATGTTTTTTTTACAGGTCCACATCAGGGGTGGGCGCTATACGCCGGAGCGCGCAATACCCCAATAAATACGGTATGTATCAACCAACCAGACATGGGACACACTTCTTTAGAGGCAAATTATGTCTATGATGCTGCATAGCAAAAAATAAATAAGTAAATAAATAACTGAACTTGAACTTTAAAGAGGTTGTAAAGCTTTGTGTTTTTTCACCTTAATGCATGCTATGCATCTCACCACCCCCCCCCCCCCCCCAATTTTACTTACCTGAGCCACGAATTTCCGTGGCCACTATCCTGCGATGCTTTCCCCCAGCTTGAGGCAGCTCTTCATTGGAGTAGCGCAACCATTGGCTCCCGCTGCTGTCAATCAAATCAATGACGTGGCGTGCTGGGGGGGCAGGGCCCGAGTGATACACTTGGCGGCTATGGCCTCCACTGTATCACACAGGAGTGCTTCCCAGAAGGAGGTTAGCTCTTGCAGGGAGGAGACGAGACAGCCACGAGGGACCCCAGAAGACGAGGATTGGGGTAACTCTGTTCAAAACGAACTGCACAGTGGAGGTACGTATGGTATGTTTGTTGTTTTGTTTTTTTAACCCTTACAACCCCTTTAAAGTATCACTTTGGCACTGTGGTGTCCTGGCAATCCCTGCTGGCCACTGACATATTTTGACCAGTCTGCTTCTGAGTTCGTCGGTGTTTATTGGCCAACATATCTCAACATTGCCAAAATTGTACCCTGAGCTTCATGTGCACCACTCACTGTAAAAGCAGGTAAGAAACATTATTGCAGAATAAATATAGCATGTCTTTTCTGCATTAGAAATCCTGCCTGTTCCTGAAGTTAGAAGGATGAAAATCAGTAGCAACATTTTTGCAAAATTTATTTCACTAAAACTGCAAAAATTCTTATGTACACATTATATAAAAATCATGATGTTCTGATTCTATTAAAATATCATCAAGTATCACAGCGTTTCTTCACAATTAGATTAAGCCATATGTCTGATGTGAATATGTAAATGTCCAAATTACTGTGCATTAGACAAATCAAATTCTATTATATAACACAGGCCTTGTAACGAGGAAAGCTGAATTTATACCATGCATTACATGCATTTTTAATGTCTGTTATAGCATTCTTTTCATGCACATTTGTGTGCCAAAATATGCCAAAATAACGCAGCCAACATTTTTCTGTTTCACTGCATGTATTTTGAATATTCTTTAATAAAAAGCAGCACATAGAAATGAATGGTACTGAGAATTCTTTGTATGCAGCGGTATTAATGATGTATCTGACTTTTGTCTACTCCTGGGAAAAGCATAAATGTGTAAACAGACTAAGACATATTTTGTGTGCATCTTATAGGAATTGTAACTAATTGGTAAAATATGCAGGTACTGGAAGGGATCTATATTTCCCAGAACACTTGAAAATTCAGTTGCATGCATAGTTCAGAGGAGTGCTTACTATTCAGAAAATACTTATGAATTTGCAAAAAAATTCTAGCAAGCAAAATCACTATTTGCCTAATTACCTGTTTTACTAAGGCTGCACCTCACAAAGCTTATTAAATATGATGGGGGTGCATCATGCTCTAGACACTTGGAGACACAGTATGGATAGTGCAAAGCAGTGCTTATTCTTCCAAAAATACTATGGCCCAGATTCACAGAGCAATTACGCCTGTCTAACTGGTGTTAGACAGGAGTAATTTCAAATTTCGCACACCGTATCACTAGTTTAAATCCTCAAACCATGATACGGCGGCTTTGGGCTTCGATCCGAGAGGCTTACGTCTTTGTAAGCCTTCGGATCTACGCTGCAATATTTTTGCGGCCGCTGGGAGGAGTTCGCGTCGTTTTCATGCGTCGGGATATGCAAATTAGTTTTTACGGCGATCCACGAAGATACTAGCGGTCTTCGCAATCGCTTTCGTCTATTTTTTTATATGTACTGTTAGACCAGCTTTTTGCTGGTCTAACGGTGCGTAGCCCATGTTAAGTATGGCCGTCGTTCCCGAGTCGAATTTAAAATTTTTTTTTTTTTTTTTACGTAACTCGTTCGGGAATACGACGCTACTCAAGAAAAAATGACGTAACGACGTGATTTCGCGCAATGCACGGTGGGAAATTTGCGAACGGAGCATGCGCAGTTCGATCGCCGCGGGAACGCGCCTATTTTAAATGCTTCACGCCCCCTACTCGCGCAGATGGATTGCGACGGGAGAAATACACTACGCCGCCGTCGTTTACTGGACAAAATCTACCTGGATTCCACGTAGAGCCAGGTAAAAAACGGCGGCGTAGAGTATTTCTGATACTCTACGAGAATCTAATTCTCTGTGAATCTGCCCCTATGCGTTTAGAAATAGTTTTTAGCATGCAAATTCACTATTTGCTTAAGTACCTATTTAAATGAGGCTGCAGTGCAGATTAAAATACTTATAGACCAGGGGTCTCCAACCTTTCTAAACAAAGCACCAGTTTGCTGTCCTTCAGGCTTTGGTGGGCCAGGCCAGGCTGTGCCCAGTGGGAGTAGAAAATTACCCAGTGTCAGTGGCAGTAAACTTTGGCCCATCATTGGTTTTAGTGGGAGTAGAAAATTACCCAGTGTCAGTGGCAGTAAACTTTGTCCCATCATTGGTTTTAGCGGGAGTGGCAGTGTCCCTTTGATGGCGTCAGCAGGAGGAATGTTGTCCAAGCATTACTATTATATAGGATTTATAGGCCAACAGTTTGCACAGTGCTTTACAACATGAGGGCGGCAGGCAGTACAGTTACAATGTAATTCAATATGGGAAGAATCAGTGGGCCATGCTCATTAGAACTTACAATCATTATTGTCAGTGGACGAAAGGTGCCCCATCAATGGTGCCAGTGGGTGGAACAGTGCCCGATTATTGGTATCAGTTGGAGGTATGGTTCCCCAAGGACCAGATAAAGGCAAGCAAAGGGCCGCATCTGGGACGCAGTTTGAAGATCACTGCTATAGAGTATGATGGGGGCTGCAGGGTATGCAGGGTAACACTAACTGGGCACACGATGCAATTCCAATGAGGATTAGGAAGTATACACACATTGTTATGTTGTTTTATTTCCAGGGAATTTTGGTGACTCTCAGGCCTCGTACACAGGACCGAGGAACTCGTCGGGCGAAACACATAGTTTTCCTCATCGAGTTCCTTGTTAGGCTTGTCGAGGAACTCGACAAGCTTGCTTTGCGTACACACGTTAAAGACCAAATCTCCTCGTTCTCAAACGCGGTGACTTCAACACATACTACGGCAGGGGCTGCTTTTTCTAATGTCATGTTACTGCGTGTTAGGAAAAAGTTTGGTAAGAGACATTTGCACTTTTCAGTCTGTTACAGCGTGACAAATGTGCTATTTCCATTACAAATACTACTTTTACCGAGGGTGCACAGGTTTCTAAGCATACACACGCTCGAGTTTCTTGTCGAAAAGCAGCCCGACGGGAAACACAATTTGGACTCCCGTCGAGGAAAAATAGAACTTGCTCTACTTTTTGCTCGTCGAGTTCCTCGACAGTTTCCTCGATGAAAAACGTACACACGACTGGTTTCCTTGGCAAAAAGCTCTCCCGCCAAGTTTCTTGATGGATTCTGCCGAGGAAACCGGTTTTGTGTGTACGAGGCCTCACAATGAAGAAATGTCTTCAGGAGCATTTTCATGACAACAAATATTGTACAGGGCTTACAGTGCAATGACATTAAGGGCCCAATTTACTTTTTAGCATAGACCTAAACCCACGTGCAGCAGAGTCGAAAAGATGGCATTCTCTAAATAGCAGTTTTTCACATCATCAGTAGACATGCAGTAATCTTGTATAATTTTACCCATGTTCCTAATATGCTAAGTCATGCTAGGACCATAAAAACTGATTTTCAGTGTAATACAATCCTGAAATAGGGATGTTGCTTTGAGCACCACTTTTTTTTTTCCTCTTTTCGCATATTTCTATACAATTTAGTTTAAAACTGTGCTCATGACTACCTACGATATGTAAATTGTAATCTATTAAGAGTCAATGTTATATCAGAAAACATCAGCTGCGATAAGGTTCACATTCTATTTGTTGGGTTCTTAGGGGTGAAGAAAAGGGGTACATTTCATATGAGTAGTACTACATTAGTACTAGTATAACTGTGTACCATTTTATGCATTGTAATTTTCATATGGATGAGTTTATTTTTTGAACAGATGTATGCAAGTTAGATAGAGTGCTCTATATTTATGATAGGTAATGACATATTTGCAATTTATAATATTTAGTGTCCCTCTCAGCTGTCCCTAGGGCTAAATCAGGCAGAAGACACTTAACCTGTCAGTCTTTGTTGCATTTGGGAGAAAACCAAAAACATTGGCCAAAATTCCAGCTGTTAATGGCAAAAAATGTACAATCTACATGCGGCTAGTGTCCTGATTTATCTCACAACTCCAAATGACAGTTATGTACAAAATATAACCTGCCATTATTTAATTAAATTAAAAACTATTGTCTATGTTTTCTTTCCTAATTTCCCATCTTCTGAAAGAAGATCTGGATGCACCTGCACTCCTCAAATTGGTGTATTTTATTTCTAACAGCTCTGTTATTGGATTTCGATGAATATTGTTCTAGCTCTATTTATTTCCCCCCATTTAAATTTAAACTATTTCAGTGTTACAGGATGTCTTCAGAACTTGCAGATGTAGTTTGCAGTATTGAGTTAATTGCCTTAAGGTGAAAAGCACACATCAAACAGAAAGCAGCTGCCAGGCCATGTAGCAGGATGCTGGATGTCATGCTGAAAAATAGACAAAAAAGCCCCCTGGGAAACACGAAAAGGGTGAGAACTAAATTGTAGTCCAACATTCCTTACTGTGTTTTAACACCTTCTGTTCTGATAACTGCTTTAAAGGCATCTGGAGGCCAAGCACTGCAGCCAACCAAAGCATTCACATGGTTAAGCTTTGAATTGACCCACATACTTGAGCTAATTATGTATATCACCACTTCCTTGTTGGTGCTACATTATTTAGAAATATTAGGTGATATCCGCACTTTGTTAGTTGTTTCTAGTTCAGGCTTGTTACTTTTGTTAACAGCTCTATGCGGAACCAAAAATGACTTTGCGTGTCATCATTTCCCAAAGCTTAACGTTTAAGCGGAAACAACACTTCATTTTGTAAGTGGAAAATAAATACACTTTAACCCCTTTGTTTTGGAAGTTGAATTGAGCTGATGAATTGCAGACATGTATGAATGATTTACTTTTTGCAACATGTTAAGACATTTATATAATAGCATTTTGTAAAGCTCTGCACAAACTGTTGGTGCTATATAAATCATATAATATAATAATACAAATATCAATAGTAGTAGCTACAACTGAGATGAGAATTGCTGCACTATTACTCTCCTTGGAAAAATGAATTAGAAGCAGTATTAGTAGTGTTGGCAGCAGTATAAATAAATAATAATATAATAATAATAGTGGCTAAACAGAGGTATATGGAATGTTCTCAGTAGGGTCTTGTCCTTGTTTATTCAATCCTTGAAGGACCTTGTCATTGTATGTAGAAGTTGCTTTTCCCAACTTTAAATGGGACTTTGTGTTGACCGCAAGAACCATTTCTTCAGGCAAAGACAATTAAAAAGTTGACCCATCCAATTTTAGTAGGTCACTTTGGCCCGGATTCACAAAGCACTTACGCTGACGTATCTCGAGATACACCGCGTAAGTGTAAACATGCGCCGTCGTATCTGTGTGCCGTGCCCACAAAACTAAGATACGCCTAAAAACTAGCTTCAGTCCACCGACGTAACTTGCCTACGCCGGCGTATCGTGGGCGCATAGTTACACTGGACGCATCTGGCGCTCCCATTGATTTCCTATTTAAATATGGAAATGAGGGAGATACGTCGATGATTCACGAACGTACTTGCGCCCGGCGCATAATATACGCACTTTACGTAAGTTGTACGTCCGGCGTAAAGTTATTCCCCATATAGGAGGCTCAACTCATGCAAAGGTATGGACCAGGGAACGAATGCCGTTGAACTTTACGTAGTTTACATTGTACGTGAATAGGGCTGGGCGTAGGTTACGTTCACGACATAGGCAGTGATTCGACGTATCTTAGGCAGTTGTTTCGACATGATTGTGAGCATGCGCACTGGGTTACGTCCACGGGACGGCGCATGCGCCGTTCGCTTTAAGTACTTGCCTGGCACTCGGCACATCTTTTGCATGGGGTCACGCTTCATTACCATGTATCACACCCACTTCCAGCGCACTTCCACTTACGCTGCCTTACGCCTACAAATATACGCTACACTGGCGCAGAGTTGGGAGCACTTGCTTTGTAAATCCCATGCTTCCTTCTCTGCGTTGTGCCGGCGTAGCATAAAGAAGATACGCTACAGTGCCATATACTGTATATGCGTCGATGTATGTGAATCCGGGCCATACTGTTTACTTTAAACTAATTGTTGAGACTGTACATAGTATATACAGTATATTTTTTTAAATTGTGCTGCTACACCACCCCTTTTTTGGGTTGAATGCTACCCTGTGAGCACTGACACAAAAAGAGACCCTAAATGTGTCTGAGATGCATTTTACCACCCCCCAGCCACCCTTCTTAAGCTGCATGGGAGTGTTTACATACTGTTCATATATTTACCTGTAAAGTTTCATTGATTTAGTTATTAAGGCTAAGGATCAGTGGTGGTGTGTCCATTAAGGATGCATAGGCTCCACCCCCTCTTTATAACCACCCCCTCTATGCTTAATGGATAGATTCATGCATTGCATGAATCTTTGAATGGACGCCTCCACCATACCCTATTCAGGCATCCGGACCCTTTTCGGACGCCGGGCGCCTGACTCGTGGCGCAAAGCATTGCGTTCGGAGTCCACCCAGGTGTGTTAGAAAAGCAAATGAATATTCGCTATCCTAAAACTAAACTGCCTCTCTTCCAATCAGGTGTGCAATCAGATGTGCAGGTCTGTTACCCATCACCTGATTGGCTGAAAGGACAGGCCCTGTGATTGGATAATAAGGAAGAGAGGAAAAGATGCATGGAGAACACAGGAGCCGCTGTCTGACCTGCTGCAAGGTCCCACAGCTTGTGGCACTATTTGATGGGCACAGTGGCACTATTTGATGATCACAGTGGCAGCATTTGATGGGCACAGTGGCAGTTTTTGATGCCACAGTGGCTAGATTTGATGGCACTGTGGCTGCAATTGATGGGCACAGTGGCTGCGTTTGATGGGCACAGAGGCTGCATTTGATGGGCACAGTGGCTGCGTTTGATGGGCACAGTGACTACGTTTGATGGGCACAGTGGCTGCGTTTGATGGACACAGTGGTTGTAATTGATGGGCACAGCGTCTGCGTTTGATGGGCACAATGGTTGTGTTTGATGGCACAGTGGCTGCAATTGATGGGCACAGTGGCTGCATTTGATGGCACAGTGGCTGCCTTTGATGGGCACAGTGGCTGCAGTTGATGGCACAGTGGCTGTGTTTGATGAACACAGTGAGGCTGAAATTGATGGTTTTTTTTTCAGAATTTGCGCCCCACCAAACAATTTTGAGCACCGGCCGCCACTGCTGAGAACGGAGAAGACCTGCAATGCTGCAATAGCTTTATCCCTGTAGATAGTTACCATCAAAGGCCATGGACCAAATGCATCCCAAAAAGAAAATGTTTAATTCATTGAGGGAACTGATTTATATAGCAATTGAAAGGACTGAGAGTTTTTGGAGAAGACATAACGTCAAAAGATAGTGGTGGAAGCCTTTGCCCAGGCTTTAGGATAAAGATGTGACCTACTGGAAGAGAAAGGAAGGAAAAGCAAGCAGAAGGAGGTCCCATTGTATATTCTACACTAAAGTGAATGACAAAAGGAAGGTCATTAGGAACATTAGAAAATACTGGCCTATAGTCAGGAAAGACAATTGTTTAAAGGATATCTTACCCCTGGTACCCAGGAAAGGGCTTCCACCTGGGGGAATATTTTGGTTAATGTGCATTAAGGAAAACTCCCCTACTTTCCTTCCTTACTAGGAAAAAGAAAGTGAAGAGAAAGTGAAAAAAGGAAAGAGAGATAGAAATAATAGTAACAATATTTAGAAGTTCCAATCAAACACAGCTTAATGAGCATTTGAAATGAGGGATTTTCTACTGTGTAACAACAATACCTCCTTTAGTGTAGATTTGGGCCGCAATGCATGGCTCAGACTCAGCAGTGTCAGCACCAAAATTGCTAGAAAGACACATGAGAAACAATAAAAGTGGGAGAACAGATCAAAGTGTATCCAATTGGCATTAACCTCCCTTGCTGTATGATTATTTCAGATTTTAGGTGCTGAAAGCGGTACCATTATTTTGCATGGAAATTTGGCGTTTTACATTGTAGGCCTGTAATTCTTAGGAATAACTCACTTAAATCTGTCCAAACAAGAGTCAAGTAGACATCCTGGATATGATAAAGTTTGAAAAACAAAATCATAAATTATAATATAATAAATAGCTATAAATAATTCTAACAAATAATAATGTAATTATAATAAAAATTATTCAATAATGTAATCAAATCAAAATCACTGAAATTTGCTCAGTTGCAGAATTGTCGCTGTCATTACTTTTATTTTTTTATGACGAATTTCCCCACAAATCGCTATCGCTCAATTCTGCAAGTGATTATAATTTATTATCGCTGTTTTCTAGCTGCTCTAAAACCACTTTTGACATAAAGGGACACTTTTGGTTGCTATGAACAATCTACAGTTTCCAGGCAGAAAGAACAGTTTTTATTATATAAAAGTGCATGTAGGACACTGGGCAAACCACTAGGGACAAAGGGGGTGTGTATTTTTTACATACAGTACTGTAATCTATAAGATTACAGTATACTATATGTAATGTGTTTATTTACTTTTTTGAATTTGGCGCCGTTCTCCGACCCCGTGCGTCATAACGTCGCAGGGAACGGAGATCATCGGCACACAGGCACTGTGTGATTTGAGCGAGGACGCCGCTCACTCACACAGCGGGGATGCATCGCAGGATCCAGTGACAAGGTAACTAACTTGTGTCTGTGGATGCTGTGAGGCGAGCCAGACTCGGGAATACCGCCAGGGGGGTTAATTATGATTTAAGTGAATAAAATGTATGGCTATCCAAAAAGTTGAAAAAAATTTAAGAGGTGGAGACTGTTGTTAAGCCCAGGGCATCAAGGGGCCCTTTCTATCTTGGACTTTAGGATCCTCTTGCCACAGGTGAAATATAAGTGTGAGAAGGACCTGTGATGTCACACGACTGGACTAAAGACCTGTCCTCTCCTTTGGTCTGCTGGTTTTTCAACCGTCTGGCGCACAATTGGGTGTTCCAAGATGGCCACCCCCGTGGTGATTTGGTTTCCGATGACATGGTTCCTACACACCCAGAGTGAGGGATCCATTAGAGGGCAGCAGTTAGGACAGACTGTGTTTTTTGGTTTATAGGAGACACTCTAGCACCTTTTTCTGTATTCTTTATTATTTTTTTCATTGCCGCCCACCCCCAATTTCTTGTTATAGCACCCCCTTACTTTCAGTATGGGCACTACACTAAAGTTAAAGGGGAATGGGAGAGTTATTTTGCTCCCGTTCATAATTTGTTAAAATTGATGGGCTGCTGTCATTCCAGAACTGTCCTGTAGGTCAGTCTGCGTTCCAGGGGTGCAATCCCACCCCTGGGCGACAGGTGGCACTAGAGGGGCTCTGGCAGAGCCGCTTTCACCAGCAGCCAATTGGAGGAGCTGAACCTCGCGGGGAATTCTGGGGGAGGGTATATTTGTGACAGGGGCCATCTTTTCATTCTCTCTTCTTCTCTGCGCTGGGTTCACGTTCCAGGTGCGGCATCCACCTTCAGGGTGCGTGCATCCACGGACCCCGCCCGCATGGCCCACCTGGCCTGGAGCTGCATGCTCCATGGAGACCCATCCAGATGTTGAAAGGGGCCCCAGTGACTTACTGAGAAGATCCCAGGCTGTATGCCATTCAGTGGGGGATCGGCTTGAGGAGAACCCGGAGGCAGGTTATCCAAAAGGGCTTGAACAAACCATCGGGGATCTGGTCACCAGGATTCGACAGGTACATGACAGCTGTCAACCAGTGACCCTTTCATTGCATTACTGGGAGGATTTGCTCAATCCAAATGGTCCTCTTGAGTACTGAAGTACTAGGCCTGTGGCAGAGGCCCGACCCAGGCCTGTAACAGAGGCCTGTTGCTCCCAGCAACTTAAAAGTGACACTTCGGCTGCCAGGCTTGTGACAAAGGTCTGTCCGGGGGCACTTCACCCACTCTGGCTAGAGTGGTGACGAACTGTATCTACTACTACTGAGAGCAGGATTGCTCTGTTTCATATCCACTCCTGATACCGCAAAGTTCTTTATTGCTTCATCAACCTTTTCTATCCTACCTCCTGTTGATGTTGGCCGTGTTGGGCCTTGAAATAAAGCTTTTGAAAACCCATTTGATGACTGGACATTCGCTCGCTGCTACTACTCACTGCTACTACCCCTAGACACACTACAAGGTAACTTTATACGCTGATCCCAAACAACAACCAGCGGCTCTTTCTGGGGTAACGCTACATTGTGTATAGGCCATTCATTTTTTTTTCACAGATCTTTAAGCTGCCATTGGGATCTCTGCATTTATAGCTATCCCTTTCCCAGTTTAGACCCTGCTATCATGGGCCTTCACCACCAATATTTTGAACTATCTTCTGTAGGTATTAACCACTTGCTTACTGGGCACTTATACCCCCCTCCTGCCCAGGTGATATTTCAGCTTTCGGCACTGGCGCTTTAGCAGACAATTGCGCGGTCGTGCGACGTGGCTCCCAAACAAAATTGACGTCCTTTTTTCCCCACAAGTAGAGCTTTCTTTTGGTGGTATTTGATCACCTCTGCGGTTTTTATTTTTTGCGCTATAAACAAAAAAGAGCGACAATTTTGAAAAAAGTACAATATTTTTTACTTGTTGCTATAATAAATATCCCAATTAAAAAAAAATATATTTTTTTTTCTCAGTTTAGGGCGATGCGTATTCTTCTAGATATTTTTGGTAAAAAAAATCGCAATAAGCGTCTGGTTTGCGCAAAATTTATAGTGCCTACAAAATAGAGGACAGAATTATTATTTTTTATTATTATTTTTTTACTAGAAATGGCGGCGATCTGCGATTTTTATTGGGACTGCGACGTTATGGCGGACACATCGGACACTTTTGACACATTTTTGGCGTCATTCACATTTATACTGCGATCGGTGCTATAAAAATGCACTAATTACTGTATAAATGTGACTGGCATTGAAGGGGTTAACACTAGGGGGTGAGGAAGGGGTTAAATGTATTCCCTGCATAGTGTTCTAACTGTGGGGGGAGGGGGGGTGACTGGGGAGGTGACCGATCTGTGTCTCTATGTACAAAAGACACAGATCCGTCTCCTGCTCTCCAGAGACAGAACGCTGTCTCTGTGTAAAAACGGCAATGAGAGATGATCTATCAGATCTAATTGGCCGTTCGCGGCGATCTGTGATTGGCTGTGTCCAAGGGACACGGGCAACACAGTGTTTCCCCGCAGCGCGCTCTGGAGCGCGCGCCGGGAAGCAGCTAGTGACAAGCTGTCAATTGACGGCTTGTTGGCAATTTAGATCTGCGCTAGAGCCGTCATTCGGCTGTAGCGCGGATCTCAAGTAGTGTTTTTGGTTATCATTCGGTTTAGTTATGTAATATCTTTCTATTGTAAAGCTATTCCATTTTTATGTTTATTTTTGGCAAAATAGTCTTAAACTGTTCCTCTGATAGAGAATAATGCCCTGTACACACGATCGGTTCGTCTGATGAAAACGGACCGATGGACCGTTTTCATCGGACGAACCGATTGTGTGTTGGCCCCATTGTTTTTTTTTCCCATCGGTGAAAAAAAATAGAACCTGTTTTAAATTTTTCTTATGGTTAAAAAAACGATCGTCTGTGGGGAAATCCATCGGTCAAAAATCCACGCATGCTCAGAACAAAGTCGACGCATGCTCGGAAGCATTGAACTTAATTTTTCTCAGCACGTCGTTGTGTTTTATGTCACCGCATAGGACACGATCGGATTTTTAACCGATGTTGTGTAGGCAAGACTGATGAAAGTCAGCTTCATTGGCTATCTGATGAAAAAAATGCATTGGTCCGTTTTCATCAGACGAACAGATTGTGTGTACAGGCCATAGTAATCAAAATGCGATGGGCAGAATCGACATATCATATAACTAAGATTGTTGAATCTTAACTTAACTTCTGGTTTCTCTATGTTTTAAGCCTACATTTGATATTTTACTTATGGTTTTATTTGTTGAAAAGAAGATGTAATAAATTAACTTTGCATAAATTTAATGTCGTTGGACTACGTTTGGTGCCATTAAACTCCCAAATACCAACACTACAATTTTGTTTTGAGTTTTTTCTACAGTCAGTGACTGCACATATTGAGGGAGAAAGAAAATTGGGTGTCCCGAGCACAGATTTGGGTTTTGCTTTAAGAATAAGGAATACATTATAACTGATTTGTAATGCATATCTAAAAATGAAAAGGTTAGCGATATCAGGGAAAAGTAGATAAGGGCTGGGATTAGGCAATTTATGTTTGGAATCTGAAACTCATTGATAATGTTTTTAGGTTCCCATTTACCCTACATAACCTTTTAGTTAATTTACCTTTGAGAAAGATGAAAGTGAAATAAGACAAACAGAGAAAAAATAAATTAATTCAGTGACTATAATCTTTTTTTAAACATATTTTTTCCTGAAATGTGTATGATTCTAGTATATGTAAATCTAGTCTGTGGCACAGAGGTTAATACATTTATGTGCATACAACATATAAGCACAGTGGCTGCAGTAGGTAGGTTTACAATATCAAGCACCTTCTAACTCTTGCTCTTTACACTTTGAACTGCATCCACATTGGTCACATCCACTGTATTCCTGTTTGCATACTTCAATCTAGCACATAAACACTTGCTCAGGGACCAAAAAGAAAATGAATCTTCAAAAACATATTGACTTATTTGCCCAAATTCTCCATAAACTGGCTGCTTCTAGTTCTAGGTGATAAACCAGCAAGCTACCACAACTACTAGCTTGATCATGTTTGCATTGGATGTGAATGGTGAAGAGTAAAGAGCGTAAACCAACTTAACTGGTGTGCCTATGTGTGAATAAACCAATGTGAGATGATTTGATAGAACTGTCTATATTGTTTACTGATGAGCTGATGCAAACAGTCCCTCCAACAGCACTGGTTAATAAATACTCAGGCAGATAACTCTATAACACCCAACAATAGAGATATTAAACATGTCAAGACAAGAGAGGTTTGCAAAACATAGAAGTGCCCACAGTTTTATTATATACTCCATGATTCTGAAGACTGATAAACACTTTATTAAACATTTGAAAACACACCAATTAGTGTTTCTAAGTCGTGTGTACTCCGGGCATCATTTTTATCATTGTGTTGCAGAGTACTGTTAATCATTAGTGATTTTCACCTGCAAATAATCAGTTTATTAAAGACCTACACTGTTCCTCAACTCTTTCTGCCATATAAAAGGACAGCTTGTCAAGTAATTCTCTGCATTGGAAGCAGTAAATGAATGGAATGCAGTACCTTTGGTGAATATAAAATGTGGCGTAAAGGAGATGTGTGCATGTTGGCTCATCCATATTTTTGTTCTTGTAAATGATACAGAAAATTTTAAATCACTGCAATAACTCTACCCCTCTGCTTAAAGTGTATGTGCAGCCAAATTGTTTTTTTTGTAGCCTCAGGCCTTGTACACACGACCGAGGAACTCGTCGGACAAAACACATCGTTTTCCTCGTCGAGTTCCTTGCTCGGCTGTCGAGGAACTCGACGAGCCAATTTTATCCATTCCCGTTGAGGAAAAAGAGAACATGCTCTCTTTTTGGCTCGTCGATTTTCTCAACAGTTTCCTCGATGAAAAACGTACACACGACCAGTTTCCTCGGCAAAACACGTCTCCCAAAAAGTTTCTTGCTGGATTCTGCCGAGGAAACCGGTCGTGTGTACGAGGCCTCATGCCTTGTACACACGATCGATTTTCTGGACAGGAAAACTGCCATGTTTGCTTTTGGTCGGGAAAACTGCCCACAAAAAAAAATAGAACTTCCCACCGGGAAGCTGTCATGTCAGTTTTCCTGTCGGGAAAACCGGCCGTGTGTACATTGGGAAAAGCAACCAAGCAGGTTCTCGGTTTTCCCTTCCAGTTTTGTTTGTTTTTTGCTATCTGTGCACCTTTGTAGAAACTTACCTTCACTTCCTGTCCCAGAGATACAAAGAGAATTGGATTCCCTCCTTAGACAGTTGTTGCCAAAAGGGGTATCTCTAATGGAAGATTTCCCCTTACCTCTTGTTTTGGGGACAAGCTAGAATTTTGGAGTTCACCTTACTTTCTTTTTAGTGGCCAATAAACATAAAGCCCCCAAAGGGCACACCACTGCGGTAAGATAATGTAAGATACTAGTTACATGGACAGTACTGTACATTGTATTGTCATTGTGTGAGGTTCAGCTCTACATACAAAGTGAATTGGGAGTGCCATTCGTGAGTCCCTGACACACCGTGGAACACTGAAAACAGATAGCACTACTTCTAGTACCATATACAGTACTTACAGTCATGACCAAAAATATCGGCACCCCCGCGTCTCTGTCAGATAATACACCACTTCGGCCAGAAAATTGTTGCAATTACAAATGTTTAGGCATTCTCATGTTTATTTATTTTCTCTGTATTAGTAAAACACACAAAAAATGGGGAAATAAGAAACTAAATCTGACACAATACTCCAACTTCCACTTTTCTTTTACTTTGTTTTTTTTTCTCCTTCACATGATTCTATGTGTTGCTATAAATGGCAGTATTTCAAAAGCTGTTTATATATATATATATATATATATATATATATATATACGGAACACTTTGAAAACATATCAGATCTCAACGGGCAAAAATCTCATGCTGGATATCTATACTAATATGGACTGGGTAATGTGTTAGGAATGAAAGGATGGCACATCGTTTGATGCAAATTAAAATGATCCACCTACAGAGGGCTAAATTCAAAGACACCTCGAAAAATCAAAGTGAGAAAATTATGCAGCAAGCTAGTCCATTTTGCTGAAATTTCATTGCAACAACTCAAAACGATCCTCAGTAGTTTGAATGGCCCCCAAGTGCTTGTATGCATGCCTGACAACATCAGGGCATGCTCCTAATCAGAATACGGATGGTGTCCTGCGGTATTTTCTCCCAGATTTGGACCAGGGCATCACTGAGCTCCTGAACAGACTGAGGTGCAACCTGGCGGCACTGGATGGACAGAAACATAATGTCCTAGAGGTGTTCTTTTGTATTTAGGTCAGGTGAGCATGGGGGCCATTCAATGCTATCAATTTCTTCATCCTCCAGGAACTGGCTGCATGCTCTTGCCACATGAGGCCGGGCAATGTCGTGCAACAGGAGGAACCCAGGACCCACTATACCAGCGTAGAGTCTGACAATGGGTCCGAGGATTTCATCCCGATACCTAATGGCAGTCAGGGTGCCATTGTGTAGCCTGTAGAGGTCTGTGCGTCCCTCCATGGATATTCCCCCAAGACCATCACTGACCCACCACCAAACCGGTCATGCTGAACAATGTTACAGATAGCATAAAGTTCTCCGCGGCTTCTTCAGACCCTTTCACGTCTGTCACATATGTTCAGGGTGAACCTGCACTCATCTGTGAAAAGCATGGGGTACCAGTGGCGGACCTGCCAATTCTGGTGTTCAATGGAAAATGCCAATCGAGCTCTACAGTGTCCAGCAGTGAGCACAAAGCACACTAGAGGTCTGTTTCTGGTTGTTTGGTCAGAGACATTCACACCAGTGGCCTGCTGGAGGTCATTTTGTAGGGCTCATCCTGTTCCTCCTTGCACAAAGGAGCAGATACCAGTCCTGCTGATGGGTTAAGGACCTTCTATGTCTCTGTCCAGCTCTCCTAGAGTAACTGCCCGTCTCTTGGAATCTCCTCCATGCTCTTGAGACTGTGCTGGGAGACACGGCAAACCTTATGGCAATGACACGTATTGATATGCCATCCTGGAGGAGTTGGACTGACTGCAACCTTTATAGGGTCCAAGTATCACCTCGTGCTACCAGTAGTGACACTGACCCTAGCCAAATGCAAAACTAGTGAAAAACAGTGAGAAAAGATTAGTAGGGAAGAAATGTCAGACACCTCCACCTGAAAAAACATTCCTGTTTTGGAGGTCATCTCATTGTTGCCCATCTAGTGCACCTGTTGTTGATTTCAATTAACAGCAAAGCAGCTGAAACTGATTAATGACCCCCTCTGTATACACCCCTCCCCCTCTGCTACTTAACTGTCAAGATCAATATCCCAGGAGTTCTGATTCAAAAGTGTCCCTTTACATTTTTTTGAGCAGTGTATATAAATATTTATATATATATATTTTTTGAGAACATGTCAGTATTGGTCCTAATGACGTTCAACACTTTGCTTTTAAAATCATTTGTCTAACATCAGCTTGACTGTGTATACACTATATTGTCAAAAGTATTGTCAAAAGTATTGTGACACCTACCTTTACACACATGAACTTTAATGGCGTTCTAATTCATCTCAAAGGTGTTATGTCGGGTTGAGGTCAGGACTCTGTGTAGGCCAGTCAAGTTCCTCCACCCCAAACTCATTCATCTATGTCTTTATGGAGCTTGCTTTGTGCACTGGTCCAAACCATTTGGTGGAAGGATGATTATGGTGTGGGGTAGTTTTTTCTGGGCTTGATATATTGTAAAATGCTGCGTAAACTGTTGGCGCTATATAAATCCTATATAATAATAATAATAATAAAGGGAACTCTTAAGGCGTTAGCATACCAAGACATTTTGGACAATTTCATGCTCCCATCTTTTTGGAAATAATTTAGCGATGGCCCCTTCCTGTTCGAACATGACTGCGCACCAGTGCACAAACAAGGTCCATAAAGACATGGATAAGCGAGATTGGGGTGGAGAAATTTGACTGGCCTGCGCAGAGTACTGACCTCAACCCGATAGAACACTTTTGGGATAAATTAGAGCAGAGACTGCAAGCTAGGCCTTCTTATCTACATCAGGTCTCACAAATGTGCTTTCCCAATAATTTAGACAATATAGTATATATATATATATATATATATATATATATATATATATATATATATATATATACATACATCTGAGTTAAATTGTTGAATCAGATTCTCTCTGACAGAGGATCTGGACTGAACTCTTCACATAAGGTTTGAGTGTATGTACTGTGTACTGCAGCTGGGTTTTCTTTGTGATACTGGCTTCAATGGTTCATCCGTAATGTCATGATGGCTCATTAGAGCAATATATACAGTAGGTGATTGTAGTAACTAGTTCCAATAAGTAATGACTAAGGCCGCGTACACACGATCGGTCAAAACCGATGAAAACGGACCGAAGGACCGTTTCATCGTTCCAAACCGATCGTGTATGAGCCCCATCGGTCAATTACCCTTCGGTCAAAAAAAGAGAACTTGCTTTAAAATTTGACCGATGGACGCCTGACCGATGGGTCAAAACCGATCGTTAGTATGCAAAAGCATCGGTTAAAAGGCAGCGCATGCTCAGAATCAAGTCGAAGCATGCTTGGAAGCATTGAACTTTGTTTATTTCAGCACGCCATTATGTAAAAACACGTAAACGTCACTGCGTTCTAACACAATCGTTTTTTAACCGATGGTGTGTAGGCATATCAGACCATCAGTCAGCTTCATCGGTAAACCGATGAAAACGGTCCTTCGGACCGTTGTCATCGGATGGACTGATCATGTGTACGCGGCCTAAGTGCTAAAATGGGCGCAAAACGTGTCTTTACCTTGTCCCCTGCTCCATCTGTTAACCACCTGCACATATTCTCTGAGAAAAAAATCCCTTATTAAAACAAGGTTTTTTTTAAAACAAACTGAAATTGCTAAGATGAAGTTGATCATCTCTTCTACACCTATACCAGATGGGTGGCATCATATAAAAGATACCATCACAGTGTTAAAAGTGACAGTGACCACTAACATGTTACAAGAGACTAGAATAAATTATTGAAAGATGCATTACTGTATATAAGACTTTTAGATTGACTCAACTGGCAGTCTGTAATGTAAAAAGTACCTATACCTTTTGGTTGGCCTTGCAAATCGTCGCATTGTTACAAATGCAATAAATATGACATCAATGTACATGGTTGGCTGTAAGAATAGGTATATGCTAATACTATGTTATTCACCATTGCAGGCGTATATTAGAAATCACCCAACCCCTTCCTACAATACACTGTAATTAACTAGTGGATACAGCAACAGTCTCCACAGCACATTCTCTTTACTTTGGAGGTAAATTTATCGCACTCTCCTCCCTATGCTATAGCAAGGAGGAATATGCCAAACCTAAACATATATCAGATATCAGCAAATTAGACAGTGCTTCATTACAACCCCAACTGGCATCTCTGATCTCCTAGGCACTGTCAATGAAATCCAAAGCAAAGAAGCTCCACTGGGACCAACATGTATCTCCTTCCTTTACTCCCATAATATTAACATTAACATTATTATCATTACAGAAAATAGAATGACATTTATGAAAGCATTGGATGAGGATATGTTTAGAAATCTGGAGACAGATTATTGGAAAAGGTTATTTTTAGTGCAAATAGAGGTGTACCTTTGCATCTAAGTTAGAGAAACCTTTTTGGTAATGTCGAAAAATGCACAAAACTAATTCAGCTGTTTCCGTTGTATGCTTTAGAAGGTGCAAGGATTAAAGGGGTTGTAAAGGTTTGTTTTTTTATTTTCTAAATAGGTTCCTTTTGGCTAGTGCATTGTTGGTTCACTTACCTTTTCCTTAGATTTCCCTTCTAAATGTGTTTTTCCTTTGTCTGAATTTCTCACTTCCTGTTCCTCCTCAGTAAGCTTGCCCCATCATCCGAGCCGTTCTGGCTGGGGGTTAGTCAGCATGCTCCCTCTCTCCCTTGGGATTACATCCTTGTGGGGAGACACACAGGAAATTTCCAATATGCTACAAGAGTCTTGATATATCTAGCATTTATACACTTGTTCTTGACTGTATTCAATTAAAAGAAGCCAAAATTGTCAATAATTATCATAATAGTAAAAAAAAAACAAAAAAAAAAAAAACGAAGACACACAGATGCTTGTCAAGCAGAAGGAGAAGTATGGTGTAGCAGGACGGAGATAATCATTGTTTATCATGATAAATTAATGATATGGCAACTGCATATCCTAATGGTGCCCTTCTAAATGGGTACCTAAGACAAGAACCTAACAGTGGCAGTGTGTCCATAGAGGGCGCAGGAGTGTCACCCCCTCTTCTCCTGCACCTGTCAATCACCAATAAATAGAGCCATGCATAGCATGAATCTATCTATTGTCGCCACTGCCGCCCCCTATTCAGGTGTCCGGCCCCATGTCGGGCTCCAGGCATCTGAATTACAGCAGCGGGGGGTGTTTTTGGAAGTGCCTGATTGGAGCCGTCGGCTCTAACAGGCATCCTGATTAGAGCCACGGGCTCTAATAGGCTTCCAAATTGGTAAACAGCAGGGGCAATTCTCTGTGTTCGCTGTTTACACAGTGTTGTGTGTTAGAGAAGTGAATAAATTGCTTCCCCAACACTGACCCGCCTCTCAGCCAATCAGGTGCATCGCGTCTAGTTACCTGTCACCTGATTGACTGAAGCGACAGGTGCTGTGATTGGACACCTATTCGGGGTCCAGTCATAGCAGAAGAAGACATTGAGGACTCAGAGGGAACATGGAGGACAGTGCCGTGACTCGAGACACGTTATTGCCGGGCAGGGGGGCACACTGCTAGCATTTGATGGGGCACACTGGCAGCAATTGATGGGGCAAACTGGTGGCAATTGATGGGCACACTGGTGGCGGGTGATGGGGCAAACTGGTGGCAATTAATAGGCACACTGGCGGCAATTGATGGGGCACACTGGCGGCAATTGATGGGGCAAACTGGCGGCAATTGATGGGGCAAACTGGCGGCAATTGATGGGGCACACTGGCAACAATTGATGGGGTACACTGCCGGTAATTGATGGGGCAGTTTATTGGTACAGTGGCTGTGTTTGATGGCACAGTGGCTGCATTTGATGGGTACAGTGGCTTCATTTGATGGCACAGTGGCTGTGCTTGATGGGCACAGTGGCTGCGCTTGGTGGAACAGTGGCAGCGTTTAATGGGCACAGTGGTGAAAATGTATGGGCACAGTGGCTGCATTTGATGGCACAGTGGCTGCATTTGATGGGCACAGTGGCTGTGTTTGATGGCACAGTGGCTGCACTTGATGGGCACAGTGGCAGTGTTTAATTTTCACACTGGTGGCAATTTATGGGTACAGTGGCTGCGTTTGATGGCACAATGGCAGCGTTTGCTGGGCACAGTGGCTGCATTTGATGGGCACAGTGGCTGTGTTTGATGGGCATAGCGGCTGTGTTTCATGGGCACAGTGGCTGCATTTGATGGGCATAGTGGCTGCGTTTTATGGGCACAGTGGCTGCAATTAATGTTTTTTTTTTCCAGTTTGTTAGCGTCACCCAAAAATTTGGAGCACCAACCACCACTGCAACCTAACCCTTAAAGGGGTTGTAAAGGTAAAACTATTTTTTCCTAAATAGCTTCCTCCATATAGCGGTTACATTATTTAGGGGGGTTTAGAAACATGTTAAAGGGGTTTTAAAGGTAAGAAAAAAAAATCCTAAATAGCTTCCTTTACCTTAGTGCAGTCCTCCTTCACTTACCTCATCCTTCGATTTTGCTTTTAAATGTCCTTATTTCTTCTGAGAAATCCTCAATTCTTGTTCTTCTGTCTGTAACTCCACACAGTGATGCAAGGCTTTCTCCCTGGTGTGGAGTGTCTTGCTCGCCCCCTCCCTTGAGGGGGGAGGGGGCGAGCAGTAGAGTCAGGATGCTCTTTACATTGCAGATAGAGAAAAGAGCTGTGTGTTAGTGGGCTTCCTGATTCTCCTGCTCGCCCCCTCCCCCCTCAAGGGAGGTGGCGAGCATGACACTCCACACCAGGGATAAAGTGTTGCATTACTGTGTTTAGTTACAGACAGAAGAACAGGAAGTAAGGATTTCTCATAAGAAATAAGGACATTTAAAAGCAAAAGGAGGACTGCACTAAGGTAAAGGAAGCTATTTGGATTTTTTTTTTTTTTACCTTTACAACCCCTTTAACATTTCTAAACCCCCCTAAAAAATGTAACTGCTATATGGTCTTGGCCACCGTGCTGCAGCTCAGTTTCAGGGTCTTGCCAATCTTCTTATAGCATAGGCCATCTTTATGTAGAGCAGCAATTCTTTGTTTTAGATCCTGAGAGAGTTCTTTGCCATGTTGAACTTTCAGTGATCAGTATGAGAGAATGAAAGCAAATTTAACACACCTGCTCCCCATTCACACCTGAGACTTTGTAACACTAACAAGTCACATGACACCAGGGAAGGGAAAATGGCTAATTGGGCCCAATTTGGACATTTTCACTTAGGGGGTGTACTCACTTTTGTTGCCAGCGGTTTAGACATTAATGGCTGTGTGTTGAGTTATTTTGAGGGGACAGCAATTATACACTGTTAAACAAGCTGTACAACCAATACTTTACTTTGTAGCAAAGTGTAATTTCTTTAGTGTTGTCACATGAAAAGGTATAATAAAATATTTACAAAAATGTGAGGGGTGTACTCACTTTTGTGAGAAATTGTATGTATCAGCTAACCAATCCTTAGATGTGGTGGCTACTTATTTTAATTTGTTCAGGCTCTTTTTCCTTTATTGTCAACAGGCGATTCTGCGAATAACATACCGTACTTCTTGTCTCAGGGTGAAAATATCCACTCACTGGACTGTATGAGTGGAGAAGCAGTGCTGTCACCCTGGGCTGCGCTCCTGTTTTGAACTACAAACACCTCCCTATTTCCTCATCTATGTTACCATATTTAGGTACTAGTAGATATCATTTATTGTTCTTGGCTTTAGATATATATTTGGGCTGGCCCTGGATGTATGTAAATGTATATAAAGTACATCTGTTAATTTTATCATAATGTATTGTTTATTTTTATAGTATATATGCTTACATATATAAAGTATGCAGTATAGCTCTGTGCTATGGAGTTTTACATTAACCTTTTACATCAAGCTCTGTGCCTTGAAGGAGGTCACAATCCATAATCTCTACCACCCTATATGTTCTCCCATATACTATCACTTAATTTCCTAGCACAATGTAAAAGGAAGATGCAGGATGCGGGGAATACCCACAAAAATATGGGGAAAACATGAAAACTCTATGTACAGTAGATAGAGTCTATGGTAGAATATGGACCCAAAAGCCAGTACTCAATGGCAAGAGAACAATCCATTATACGTATTACCTGCAACACCTCCTTATTGTGTCTAAATAGTTACAACATTATTTGGGTTGATATCCCATAACCTCGGAAAAAAGTTATAAAAAAAAAAGAAATAATAACTAGATTCAAGACTAAATGATAGTTTTGACCGATGAAAACGGTCAGACCGTTGTCCTCTGTTTAACCTATCATGTGTACGAGGCCTAAGTGTAGCAATAAGTTGCTAAATGTTGTACCTTCATTAAATGTAACCATATTGCTACACTTAGAGGCTCCTCTCTTATTTTTTATACTCAGTTGTGACATGACGCTACTCTTATATCAAGACATTACTTGTATATTAAGGCAACATTTATTAAAACATTTTGCTTGTCTTGCAAAACGCTCTCAAACCAAGTTACTCTCAAACTAAGGTTTTACTTTAATTCTATTTTTTCCACTACTCCTACCTGCATCTGTTAATTATCAACACTTTCCAGTAAAAACAAAAGTAGATTTCAGTGAATTAAGATACACTGTCTCAGGTAAGTGGGACAAAAGACTAAATAAGCCATAATCAGGAACCAGACCATCAGGTGGATCTTGAATGTGCCTCCTTTACAAAGCATAATACAGGTTCCACAGTTACAATGGTTTGGGCATATGTAAAATAAGATGACTCAAGACAGACTGTTCAGTCTAACTTGGTCATCAAGATGTGAGGGAACCTGAGCAAAAGGGAAACCAAGACTGAAATTAAAGCAAAACATCAAAGAAGCAGTTGCCATTAGAATGATGGTGACATTGTCCAAAAATCAAATGACAGACATATATAGAGCACCTGTGTGAGCAACTTCAAAGATAGATGCAAGCCATGTGTGACTCAAGGCTGTTGTGTGAATATCAAGGCCATAAAGTAGGCTATGAAGAAAAATGTCTCACCAGTCCAGTTTAGTCAGTGCTTTCTCTTCTACATCCTTTTGTGGAATAAATACATTTAGACTAACAACTTTTTTTTCAGATAGATGGTTTAAAGGATATTTAAAATGTGCAACAAAGTGAATATTTTGTAGGGCCTTTTCCTGGACTTAAGCCTCGTACACATGCATGGTTTTCTCAGGAAGAAAACTGCTGGCAGAGCTTTCTTGCCGAGTAAACCGTGCGTGTGAGTGAGGCTTTGAGGTTTCTCATCGACAAAACTGCCCAGAATCTAGACGAGAAAAATAGAGAACCTGCCGAGAAACACGAGCATCTGTATACTTACCTGTCGCCGTGGAAACCCGTGCATGCTCGAAATGACTTAGGCCCCGTACACACGACCGAGTTTCTCGGCAGAATCCAGCGAGAACCTCGATGGGAGACGTATTCTGCCGAGAAAACCGGTCGTGTGTACACTTTTCGCCGAGCAACCCGTCGGGAAGCTCGTCGAGCCAAAAAGAGAGCATGCTCTCTTTTTCCTCGTTGTTCTATGGGGAAATTTGGCTCAATGAGCTTTTCGACAGCTGAACGGGAAACTCGACGGGCGGAACGATGAGTTTAGCCCGACGATTTTCTCGGTCGTGTGTACGTCGCCTTAGACGCATGTGCGGTAGCTTCCAAGGCATAGGTAGGGTGAAGCAAGATGGCGTTGACAGCATCGAATGTGATGAGCGCATGCTTGTCGTAGTCGATGACGTCACCGCGTTCATAGCATTCAAAAGAACGGCGGATCTTTTGAATCATATGTCTGTACACTCGGCCGGCAAGAATATCTTGCCAGGAATCTCGTCAGGAAAAACAATGTTTTTTTCCTGACGAGAATCCCGGCCGTGCGTACAGGGCTTAAAGCCTAAATATATGGTGTTATTTTTTTTTATATAATGTTAGAATTTGTGTCTACCAGACTTTTACAATATAATTGTACATCATCTTTAGGTTTACTAACAACAGAATGGGTCAAAATAAAAAGGTGGGGGCAGTGGTTTATGGAGCTACTACTACTTTTCTGAGCATCTATAACCATCTCAGTATAAATAAATGTCTAGTGTGTAAATACCGGTACTAGTAATTACAATGGCCAAAATGAAAAAAATTAAATTCACATTTGGTACAAATATAAGAAGTGTTTTAAAAAGATGAAAAAAATCAATGGTAAATGCATGGCCAGTAAAGACAGAATCTTTTTTAACAAGCCTACTTTTCCCAAAGCATGTCTCAAAATACTAGCATGTAATTGGCATCCTCTGTTTATAACAGCTGTCAAGCATTCTCACAAACTTAATTCAACAGCAAGGCAGAACAAATCTCATTGGCACTTGAACAGCAAACTGCCACTACATACAGAACAAAGAATCACGCCATTTGCAGGATTCCAACCTTGTTCTATCAAACAAATCTTCTTTTTATGTTTAATGAAAAAGATTAAGAGTATATTTGTTCAGAATGGTACAGAAAATGGAACTATCAACTAAGAATGATGGATAAAATAGTTCATACAGTTGTACAATACAAAATATATTATTGCCTGTACTCGACAGCTAACTATGGACATGCTATGAATATCTAAATAGTTAGAGATAACCTAAGGACACCAGATTGATAAAAAGTTTATTTTCAGTGACTTGTGGAAATGTTGACCCACTTGGTGTTTTTCCTACAACCTGGAATTAAAATAGATCTTTTTGAGACTTTGTACCATGTGATGCTTACAACATGCCTACCACTTAGTGCAAACTATTGTTATTGTTACACAAACATTTACTAAATGTTTCCTTTGAAACCACTCCAGTGTAGCTTTAGCAATATGTTTAGTGTTCAAGGTCAGTTTCTTGTTGGAAGGTAAACCCCCATCCCAGTCTGAAGACTTTGGCTGACTGAAAATGGTAGCTAGTCTATCTAGCTTGTAGCTGTGCCGCTTCTCCTGTTCGTGTCCCTCTATCTTTACTGCACCTGTGGCTGACAGTGGCTAGTATCCCTCCAGCCTCAGCACATCCCACAATGGTGGCGTCATTGGACGAGGCAGCGTTGTGAGTGACATCTATGTGTTTTGTTGGGTCTAATGGCGTAGTTTAAGTTTCCCCTTATCTATTTAAGATGTGTACTTGTTAAAATGATTACTCTTGAAGAATTGCCCATATAAACTTTTTCTCCAAATAAGACATTGGTCCCTTTAAATTTAAAACCTTAGTTGGCGGTAACCATACGCAAATATCACGATAAAAAGGAGTATGGTTGCCAGTACAATCATCGTCCAAGATGAAGCTACGCCATTAGACCCAGCGAAACGCGTTGACGTCACTCACAACGCTGCCTCGTCCAATGACGCTGCCAGTGTGGGATGTGCTGAGAGTGGAGGGATACTAGCCTCTGTGAACCGCGGCTGCAGTAACGATAGTGGGACACGAACGTGAGAAGTGGCACAGTTGCGAGCTAGATGGACTAGCTACGAATGCACAATTTGGTGAACACCCTTCACCCTGTCTATATCACGGTGACAAGGAGTGATTTGTGATTTAAACCTGCCGCCATCCGAATTGACGGAGACAATCGATTAAAGCTTCCTGTCAGCTGGACGGTAACGTATGGATAATATCCACATGATATGCATTAGACAAACACCCCCTGAAGCTTTCAATTCTAATCTAACTGTCTCCGGTCCTACTCTCGCTATGCACCTGTAGTACTGTTGATAGAGAGATATCTATACTGCGGGGGATATTCAAAATTTTCCTAAAGCCTTTGGGAATTGTGCTCTGAATGTCATGAACACTTTGGTATGCTAAATGCTCCTTTTTGAAACATGATGGAAAGAAACTGATTTTGAAACTACAGTACCACATTAGTTATTTTCAATTATTGGACTGTCAGTTTTCAAATCACTTTCACTATAAAGAGTACATCAGTGTTTTCCAAACATTGGGACCAATATAGCATTTTAGTATTACTGTTTCTACCTTATTGAATTATACCCTAGTTTTCTGCAGATAGGCTTAGCCAATATCCATCAATAGGCTACTTCCTTATTCCTTGTATCCCACCCCTTTCCACACTTGGACTAGCCCACAGCCAGCCAGCCAATAATAATTAGTGAACTTAGGGGACCATACAAGACCCCACTCCATCAAGTTATATGTTAATGATTCGATTTTATGACTGACCGTGGGCTAATGCAATGCGTCCAGACCGTGTTCAGTGTTGTTTTGTACTGTTATGTGTTTGTTTTGTTTGTTAATGTGTTTATGGTAATTGATTCATAGCCTGATTGAATTTAATCAGTTTTTAAGAACACTGCACTATTTCTAGTTTGAACCCTTTGCTATGTTAAATATACATTTTGTAAATTGAATAAATTCAAAATTTTGGGGATAATTTCCAGTTTGATCAAATTTTTGCTGCTGAAAGTAACCCTTTACCCGGTACTCTCTGTAACCGGGTATCATCCCCTCTTTGAGATATCAGCAGAGTGCAATACTTAGATGGAAGAATGCAATGCTTGTCTAAAGGAACTGACAAGCAAATTATTTAGATCTATCTGGTAAGTTCATTACCTTAGGGAATTTCTCATATACAATGTGGTGACAGTATTTAGTTGGATTCAGACCCCATATGAACTTTATTGATGGACTTATGACATGTATATTGGAATTGGGACACAATAGGGTCAATTCACAAAGAGAAACGTTATTGGTTTTCTTCAGTTGTTAAATTAACACTCCTTATTTAACGCTAGCAAACATGGTATTCACGAAAGCTATAATCGTTATTCAACATAGTCGTTATGGTTTTCAACTGACTCTTTATCCAATCATTATGCTAACTACTCAGACGTTATTATTAAGATTTGGGACGTTAAAATAACTCTTAAGATCGTTAAATAATGCTGGAGAGATGCATTCTGGGAGCAGAAGGGGAGGAGAACAGCTGCATGTGGAAAAGAGCAGATACAGAGAGAGAGAGAGAGAGAGAGAGACATGCAAGACGCATGGAGATTGAGCATGTGATGTGTAAAACTTCTAGTGTGTGTTTTTCTAAAGCCATGTGTATTTCCTCATACAGAGAATAAATCATGGGAGATGATAATCGGAATTTAGCTATCACCTGGGTTTCAGAAAAGTCATCCAAAATAGTATGTGAACGCAGGGGAGGACTGGCAGCCTTAGGTCTGGGGGGCAAGTCCAGTCAAGTGGCCCTTTGAACCACCGAATAAGCTCACTATCCCCAGTGCCCATCAGCGCAGCCTCGCCAGTGCCCATCAGCGCAGCCTCGCCAGTGCCTGGAGATTAAAGAGGAGAGCAGCCGGATTACACAGAGCGGAGATCTCCCACTTACCCAGCGTGGCCGCTTCCATGATGAACATCATCAGTGTGCTGTCTATCATAGGAGCCAGTCCAGGAGGAGGGACTTGGTAAGTGGGAGATCCCCCGCTCTGTGAAATCTGGTGGTGATCCCCCTCCGAGGCAGCCCAATGGGCACAAACCCTGGGAGCCCTCCCACTGGCCCATCTCGCGGTGCACCTGCTCCCAATTGGCCCTGCAAAGCATGAACAATATGGGGACAGACTTGGTCAAGCGACAGTGTCCTCTGGTCACCCTAGGCTAGTGGCCAACAGGATCCATAGGTCAGTGGCCAACAGGACCCACAGGTCAGTGGCCAGCTCCCAGCAGGACCCACACATGTGGGTCCTGCTGGGAGCTGCCTGTGCACCACAGTGTTGAGGGCGATTTTTAGGTTACTGGGTGGGCACTGGCCTGGTGCAGGGTAAAAAGGGTGTATGGGGGTAGATGGGATGTGGGAGATTCAGCTGCGGGTGTCAGGGTCTCTCACCTCAGTGAATGCAGCTGCCCTTGCCAGTGCCAGCTCAGCAGGTCCTTGCATGGCCTCCTCCGATCCTGGGGGTGTGAAGTGATGTTCCTGTCCTGGGGTCAAGTAAACTTGCAGCCCAAGCCAGTCATGTGGGTCCCAACTCCCTGGCGCACCTTGCTGCCCAGGGGTGAACTGACAACACCCAGGGCCTCCAGACAAAATAAAGCAAGTGCCCCCTGTCATGCCCTGGCCATGACCCATTCCTGGCCCTATCATAACCCACCCCTGGCCCGCCCCTTCAGTTTGTACAAAGTACTACCTTTTAAAAATAAAATAAAAATGTTTAACAACAGAGTCTAACGGGACCTGGAGGGGGGTCTTTTTCTAACAGTGTCCCATGGACAGTCTGTTAGAAAGTGTCCATCTAGCCCCCATTAGAGACTACAACAGAGTCTAATGGGACCCCCTTTGTGTGCCATGTCTCTCACCTCTCCCCAACCTCTCACAAAGTAGAAATAAAATTGTAGCGCTACTCTTACCTTAACTATGGGTGCTGTAGCTGGTTCCCGCATCCTCTGTGACTGGCTGGCTGGCTCCTGCATCCTCTGTGGCTGGTTACTGTGGGTGGCTAGCTGGCATCTGTTGGTGGCTGGCCGACACCCTGCTGTGGCTGGATGGATCTCTGGTGTGGGTGGTTTGCTCCTGTGGGTGGCTGGCTGGCTCCCTGCTGTAGGTGGGTCACAGTGGGTGGCTGGCTTCTGTGGGTGGCTGGCCTGGCTCTCTGCCGTGGATCAGTGACACGGCACAGCCTGCTGTGGGTGACTGGCCTGGCTCCCTGCTGTGGGTCAGTGGCTGGATTGCATGGTGCACCCTGCTGTGGGTGGCTGGCCTGGCTCCCTGCTGTGGGTCAGTGGCTGGCTTGCACGGTGCACCCTGCTGTGAGTGGGTGGCTGGCCTGGCTCCCTGCTGTGGGTCAATGGGTGGGTGTTTCGGTGGCTGGCTGGCTGACATGGTGCCGCCTGCTGTGGGTGGCTGGCCTGGCTCCCTGCTGTGGG
This sequence comes from Rana kukunoris, assembly GCA_029574335.1. Lineage (NCBI taxonomy): Eukaryota > Metazoa > Chordata > Amphibia > Anura > Ranidae > Rana > Rana kukunoris. Next base: position 194,145,696 of record CM056050.1, on the reverse strand, counting down.
TCAGTGGCTGGCTTGCATGGTGCACCCTGCTGTGGGTGGCTGGCCTGGCTCCCTGCTGTGGGTCAGTGGCTGGCTTGCACGGTGCACCCTGCTGTGAGTGGGTGGCTGGCCTGGCTCCCTGCTGTGGGTCAATGGGTGGGTGTTTCGGTGGCTGGCTGGCTGACATGGTGCCGCCTGCTGTGGGTGACTGGCCTGGCTCCCTGCTGTGGGTCAGTGGCTGGCTTGCACGGTGCACCCTGCTGTGGGTGGGTGGCTGGCCTGGCTCCCTGCTGTGGGTCAATGGGTGGGTGTTTCGGTGGCTGGCTGGCTGACATGGTGCCGCCTGCTGTGGGTGGCTGGCCTGGCTCCCTGCTGTGGGTCAGTGGCTGGCTTGCATGGTGCACCCTGCTGTGGGTGGCTGGCCTGGCTCCCTGCTGTGGGTCAGTGGCTGGCTTGCACGGTGCACCCTGCTGTGAGTGGGTGGCTGGCCTGGCTCCCTGCTGTGGGTCAATGGGTGGGTGTTTCGGTGGCTGGCTGGCTGACATGGTGCCGCCTGCTGTGGGTGACTGGCCTGGCTCCCTGCTGTGGGTCAGTGGCTGGCTTGCACGGTGCACCCTGCTGTGGGTGGGTGGCTGGCCTGGCTCCCTGCTGTGGGTCAGTGGCTGGCTTGCACGGTGCACCCTGCTGTGGGTGGGTGGCTGGCCTGGCTCCCTGCTGTGGGTCAGTGGCTGGCTTGCACGGTGCACCCTGCTGTGGGTGGGTGGCTGGCCTGGCTCCCTGCTGTGGGTCAATGGGTGGGTGTTTCGGTGGCTGGCTGGCTGACATGGTGCCGCCTGCTGTGGGTGACTGGCCTGGCTCCCTGCTGTGGGTCAGTGGCTGGCTTGCACGGTGCACCCTGCTGTGGGTGGGTGGCTGGCCTGGCTCCCTGCTGTGGGTCAGTGGCTGGCTTGCACGGTGCACCCTGCTGTGGGTGGGTGGCTGGCCTAGCTCCCTGCTGTGGGTCAGTGGCTGGCTTGCACGGTGCACCCTGCTGCAGGTGGCTGGCCTGGCTCCCTGCTGTGGCTGACAGAGAGGGGGTGGGCTGACAGAGAGGAGGGTGGGCTGACAGAGAGGGGGGTGGGCTGATAGAGGGAATGGGGGCTGACAGATGGAGGGGTGGGCTGACAAAGGATGGCTGACAGAGGATGGGTGGGCAGACAGAGGATGGGTGGGCTGACAGAGGATGGGTGGGCTGACAGAGGATGGCTGACAGAGGATGGGTGGGCTGACAGAGGATGGCTGACAGATGGAGGGGTGGGCTGACAGAGGATGGCTGACAGAGGATGGGTGGGCAGACAGAGGATGGGTGGGCTGACAGAGGATGGGTGGGCTGACAGAGGATGGCTGACAGAGGATGGGTGGGCTGACAGAGGATGGGTGGGCTGACAGAGGAGGATAGCTGAAACGGGGGGGGGGGGGTTAGTTGAGACAGAGACCTCAAAAATAATTACACAGTGCCCTAGGCCGAGAGGCGGGACTCCAGTAAGTGGTCACAACCAGCCAAGCTTGGCCGCCTCTACACGTGACCCGCTCCGCCTCCGTCGATCCATTTGCAGGGCGCTTGCAACACAAATGCCCTGTGATTGGCCGAACAGGGTCATGTGCAGCCGCACGCTGTGGAATTCTGGGACATGTAGTCATGATGCGAGGCTCACATCATGAGTCATGATGCGAGCCTCGCATCATGACTACATGTCCCAGAATTCCACAGCGTGCGGCCACACATGACCCTGTTAGGCCAATCACAGGGCTTTTGTGTGGCCTGGCCGACTTCATCAATGAAAAAAAAAAAACGTCAGCGAGGGCGGCCCGCGGCCGTTTTGCATATGAATCAGGACGGCCTGGGGGGAAATGTCCACTTTGCATCCCGGCCCAGTCCGCCCCTGTGTGAACGGAATACACGTTTATAAATCTGAACAACATTCTAACGTGTTCTTCTTCGCTTCTGGATCATTTTAAGTTCAAATAGAGCACGGTTCTATCTTGCCCAACACTACACTACACTACAAAAATCGCCAAAAGCTTCCTCTAACAACAAAATATCGCCTGGGAAATGTCATAACGCCACCCTGAGGGAGGTGTTAATTTAACGATTGCTTAACGATCGATAACTGTCAAAAAAATCTTTGTGAATTGCACTTCTGTACATATTTAATGATTTGTAACATTTGACTCTTTTAACGATTTGACTCTTTAAAATGACGATTTGACTCTTTAATAAGGATCCACACCTTAAAATATCGGTTCTGTGTAGTGAAACGTTATTTGATGATTTTTCAAAGCGTTAAATCGTTTAGTGAATTGAACTAGCTTCAATAACGTGCAAAATCGTTAAAATAACACCCGCAATCTGAAAATAAAGCTTTGTGAATTGACCCCAATGTGCCATATCTTTGGTTTTCAGGGAATGGTAATAGCATGCAGTAACCTCTCTAGCAACCAATCAGGGAATGGTAATAATGTGCAGTAGCAACCAATCACCAAATGGTATTAATGTGCAGTAACCTTTCTAGCAACCAAATAGTGAATGGTAATAATGTGCAGTAACCTCTCTAGCAACCAATTGGTATATGGTATTAATGTGCAGTTAACTCAAGCAACCAATCAGGGAATGGTATTAATGTGCAGTAACCTCGAGTAACCAATCAGGGAATGGTAATAATGCACAGTAACCTCTCTAGCAAACAATCAGTAAATGGTATTAATGTGCAGTAACCTCTAGAAACTAAATAGTGAATGGTAATAATGCACATTAACCTCTCTAGCAACCAAACTGTAAATGGTATTAATGTGCAGTAACATTTAGCAAACAAATAGTGAATGGTATTAATGTGCAGTAACCTCTAGCAACCAAATAGTGAATGGTAATAATGTGCAGTAACTTCTAACAACCAATCAGGGAATGGTATTATTGTGCAGTAACCTCTAGCAACCAATCAGGGGATTGTACTAATGTGCAGCAAACTCTCTAGCAACCAATCAGTAAATGGTATTAATGTACAGTAACCTCTAGAAACCAATGGGTGAGCAGTAATGATGTGCAGTAACCTCCAGTAACTCATTAGTAAGTGCCAATGGTGTGAAGTAACCTCTAGCAACCAATTGGTGAGTGGTAGAGATGTGCAACTAATCAGTGAGCCTGGAACAGTTCATTAGTTGTATTAGTTGTGGCCGACTTTTTTTTAGATAAAGCCGGCTATAGACTGTTTGCATCTTGGCCAGTTGAGCAGGAACTGGCCAAGATTTGAACCATGTATGGGCAGGCTGAATGTACCATCTATCAACTTGGTTACAACCAGCCTGTGAAATTTTACATGTGATTATTGCTAGCCGCTGGCAATAATCATGTTTTCTGCCGGTGGGGACGGCTTCCCCTGCCGGGAGAACACAATGGTTTTGCAGGAGGGAATCCCCTGTCAACACTGTGTTGATGGGGGACCTAGATATTTTCTTTCCTGCAACCTGTGATTGCAAGAAAAAAAAATTGCTCCGTCTATAGCTGGCTTAAGTCTGTGTGTATGTGATGGGGGGGGGGCCCAAAAAAATATTTGCCCAGGGTCCAATCAATATTAAAGATGGCCCTGGTAGCACTTCTCCATAACGTATAATAAATGAATCCAAAAGGGAATGGGAATCCATCACAATGACCTTACAATGACTGTAGCAGGTGAGCAAACCCAGTAATTCAAGAGCAGGGTCCTCTAAAGGCATAAGAAATCCTCAGGTGGTTTAGTTTTCCAGCATCTATCAGAAACCTAATAATCAATTTTGCATGTAATGGCTTTTTAATACAACCTCCAAAAACCTCTATAAACGTTGTGTTTTAAAAATCGCATAATCCTTTGGTCGACATGAGTCTTTGGTTTTATGGCAACCAAAGTCAATAACTGTGGGTAGTTAGTTGCATAGTTATTGGAAACAGCAATGTGGAAACAGTGGCCAGCTGCTGACTTAAGCTGACCATAAACTGATTGAAATTTAGATCTGTGTGTGGACTCCCCTGCTCAACTGAACTCAATTGTTTAATCGACTATTGATGAAAGGACATGTTGGATAGTTTTTCATAAATCAGTGGCTGCAGCCAATCAGCTTCTGACGGTGGTGGGTGCCACTGTTCCTCCATTTATTTCTCCATCTGCCTTCTTAACCGTGGATGAAGAACTCTGTTCCTCCACTGGCTGAACGGAAAAAAAAAATCTAACCGTGTATGGCCAGCTTTGGTCTAATAAATTATCTGAATCTGGCATTTACATAGTGTTGTCTGCTAATTATGGAATACATTACACATATGATTTCTTGTAAAGTCTTCAATGTCTCAATTTTACATTTAGTGAGATAAAAATATTAGTACATTTTTTCATTATTTTTCCTTTTAAGACATGATGTTGGCTCACACTTTAAGTATATTACTTTACAAGGTTAGTAAACCCAAAACTGATATCTCACTTTTCAGAACATGCTGGCAGGTTGACTGACTCATTTCTCAGCTCTCCTCCACTGTCATTGTAAGTTGTCTCACTTTACTTGTTTGGTATTTGAAGATTGCAGAAGTACTTTTGCGGCAACACTGCAGTGATGTGATAATGTATGTTAGTTCTGGTGTGTTAGCGTCCATTTTTGTACTGTGCTGCATTTTTGCAATTCATTTAACTGTTACAGTGCATTTGGTAAAATATGGTTTGTGAGTATTTTTATATAGCAAAATAAATATTCTTATAGCATGCTCTGGAAAATGTACTGCAGTGCCAATTGAATTTACTGGAATGTGTTATGGTTTAACACTTCCATTTGAATGAGCTTTAAAAATACAAGAAGATGCATTTTGTCAGAATTTTTTGATGCACTGAAACCTAGTACTTTAGTGGAAATAGGCATAATTAACAAGTATGAAGCTTCCATTATTCATGTGTTGTGCTAGAAAAATGCAACAAAGTATAGGGCAGTACGGTCAGTACAAATTATGGGCCAGATTCAGGTAGAGTTAGGCTGGAGTATCAGTGATACGCCAGCATAACTCACACTTTGAGCTGGCTTATCTGTTTTCTGTATGCAGAAAACAAGATACGCCGGGATTGAGTTCAGATATGAGCGGCGTAATTGTATTTCGCCGTCGTATCGGAACTGCAATTTTAAAATGGGCGCTCGAGGCGTTCCCGCTGATTTACGCCGAGAATATGTAAATCAGCGAGAGACGGCAATTCACGATCGTACGCGGGCCCGACGCAATGACTTTCCGACGTTTCCGTAAGCGATACGCGGCGTAAAGAAAAACATGCCCCCTAGGTGGAGTATCCTATGTTAAGTATGGCCGTCGTCATCGCGTCGAATTTAAAAAGTTTAGCAACATTTGCGTAAAACGTCCGTGAATGGGGATTGACGTCATTGACGTTCACTGACAGAATTTGGAGCATGCGCACTGACAGTCGACGCATGCGCAGTACGTTCACCACGGGATCGCGCCTAGTTTAAATAATACACGCCCCCTACCCGCCCAATTTGAATTCCGCCGGCTCATTTTCGCTACGCCGCCGCAACTTTAGGAGCAAGTGCTATGTGAATAACAGTACTTGCTCCGAAAGTTTCGGCGGAGTAACGTAAATGACAAACGTTACTCCATAATAAAGATCCGCTCTCCTACCTGAATCTGGCCCTATGTCTTAATATCCTCCTTTTTCATCATGAGTTTGTGATCTGTGATGCAAAAGACAAAGCTAGGAACCTAAAGAGGGTCAAGAACCACTTGCGTCCAATTTGTTAATTTTTTACACACATATTTCTCATGCCGCGTACACATGACCGTTTTAAATGTCATAGAAAAAACAATGTTTTTCTCGACGTGATTCTTGTCAAGCCTGCCTTGCATACACACGGTCTTAAAAAAAATCTTGAGCAAAGCGCGGTGACGTACAACACGTACAACGACACTATAAAGGGGAAGTTCCATTCGAATGGTACCACCCTTTGGGCTTGAGTATGTAAATTTTCCTTCTCATAACTTGCTTGTGAGCATGCATGTTTTTTTCCCCATCGGCTTACACACGACCATTTTTCACGATGAGAAAAATGTCGACGTGAAAAACGTTGAGAAAAAATAGAGCAGGTTCTAAATTTTTAATGGCCATTTTTCTCGTCGATAAAAATGCTCTGGAGCCTACACACAATAATTTTTAATGACCAATTAAAAAAATTGCATTTTTCTTATCATCGTCTGTACGCGGCATAACATGCGGCTAAGAAGATCCACGCGTTATATATTTTCTGAAAGCAGAGGTAATGAGGAATCAAATGGTTGTAATTTTTTTTGTTGCTCGCCATTTATCAAATGCAAATTTCAGTATAAAATACACAAAATAAATTTTCTTTTGTAAAATATAAAAGATGGGATGCGTCGAGTAAATAGATACCAAGCATGTCAAGTCCATGTATGCGCCTGTAAAATGACAACGAACTATGGTATCTAAAATATTTCATAGGTGATATTTTCAAAACCTTTACAGGCTATCAGTTTAGAATTTACATTTAAATTTGGACCTGGAATTGTTGATTTCACTCTGATGTTAATACCTCACATTTGTGATGCAATCGTTGTTTCGATATACATGTTTGACCTACGCACACATTTGCATTTATTTTAATAAAATGTATTTTCTTTAACAATTTTTAAGTTTTTTATTTTAACTGTTTTGCTATCACTAGGGGGCTAACAAGCCCCCTATGTAATAGCATTAGGCAGGTGACAGGTCCTCTTTAAGGAGAATTGCTTAAGGGGCCTATTAGACCCCCCCAATGTCTTCCCTGTCCTCCAGTGCAGCTAAGCATGCACAGATCATGTAACAGCCAGGGAATGACAGCTCTGAGAGCTGGTTGAGACCATGAATCGCCCAGGAACACGCTGTGCATTGGTGGCAGGACCAGAGAAACTTGCAGAACACTAACTGTGTTCATTCAAAATTGAAGCATAGTAAGCTTTGTCTACTATGCTTCCATTTGTTAAATGAACAGGAAGCCGCTTAGTATAGAGCACTTCCCATTTATTTACTATCCAGTGCAACTGAGGCTGCAGAGAAAGGGACTGGGGAAACTCTGTCCTTAGTTCCTTTCTCTGTCTTTAACGTGAGACATGAAAGGTCTTTTTAGACCCCTGATATTTCATCAAAGTCCCTCAACGGGCCTCCTAAAAAAATTGTTAAAAAAAGGAACACCTTAAAAAATGTAATTAGGTAATAACGCATAAAGGTTACTTTATTGTAGACATGTGCATTCGTTTTCATTAGAATGCATTTCCGTCCGAAAATCTGGTATTTTCGTTATCGTTTTAACGAACGAAAACGAAAGCGCAAGAAAAGAAAACCGAAAGATCCGACATAAAAAATGCTTTATTTTCGTTCAGATCAGACGATTTTCAATGCTTTGTCGAATTTTCGTCGTTCGTCGTTCAATTCCTACCAATTCCTACCTATTCGACAAAACATCGAAAATCGTCGTTTTCGGACGAAAACTTTCCAGGCGAAAACGACATAAATCAAAACGATTTTCAGGAGTAACTAAATAAATTTATTTTCCAAATGAAAACAAAAAAAGGAACTAAATATTCCAGTCTGCACATGTCTACTTTATTGTAAGAGCAAGGATATGGAATTCCCTTCCACAGGTGGTGGTCTCAGCGGGGGGCATCGATAGTTTCAAATAACTATTAAATAAGTACCTGAACGACCACAACATACAGGGATATATAATGTAATACTGACATATAATCACACATAGGTGGACTTGATGGACTTGTGTCTTTTTTCAACCTCACCTACTATGTAACTATGTATACATCATATTGAAACTCAGCATAAGAAATCACAAGCAAAGCAATCAATGGTAGAACTGGCAAGTCTACGGGAACAGGCTAACTCATGATATCTAGAGCCAAAATTAGGATGTTATACAGCATGAATTTTGTAACAAAGCAGGTAGACTTCTTGTATGATCCATACAGGTCCCATTCACACAGACCCATGTTCAGGTTATTGCGCCTACAGAGAATCAAAAAGTTACTAAATCTGGAGATATACAGTGCCTTGAAAAAGTATTCATACCCCTTGAAATTTTCCACATACGTTTTTGGTTGTAACATGAAAAATGTGAAAAATTTCAAGGAGTATGAATATCTTGTCACTGTAGCAAACTGCTTTAAAGATTTTTATTTGGTTTTATACAACCTGCTGGTTAATGTATAATGAAATGGATAGAAGCCCTATATGACTATACAAGGGCAGCGGTTAAAGTTAACCTGGTGTTATCCGCCAATTTTACATTGGCAAATGGTACGCGCCAGAGTTATTCATTATCACCGCTTCTTTTTTTACTTACCTTGGAAACCCGATTGAGACGTATCAGATGTAACCCAGACATATTGGGTGTACAGGTTGGGAAGATATCCCATAAAGTAGCTGCATTTGCAGACGACCTACTGTTTTTTTATTACCAACCCAGATATATCCCTACCTAACCTAATCAGAGAATTTGATTGCTATTCACAATTGTCAAACTATAAAATGAACTTAATAAAATCTGAGGTGATGAATTTAACAATTCCAGAAGCTTGAATTCCTGTCTTAGAACTTAATTTTCCATTTAAATGGGTAACAGAAAGACTCAACTATCTGGGAATATACCTCACACGCTCTATAACCAACATATTTCAGTATAACTTTCCCCAATAGCTCGCTAATATCAGGAATGAGCTGAGACAATGGAGGAATTTGCCACATACGTGGAAATGCAACTAATTACAGTTTCCATACCCTGGCAGAATTTATGATTTCTTGGTAATTTTTCAGAGAATATGTTATGATAAAACTAAAACTTTTGTTTTCACTTATGGTTAGTGTTTGGCTGAAGCCATTTATTATCAATCAACTGTGTTTTCTCATTTTAAATCATAATGACAACAGAAACTAGCCAATTGACCAAACCCTGATTCTTAATACCGTGTATTGTCCCCTTTAACACCAATGACAGAATGAAGTATTTTGTTGTATTTGTGGATGAGGCTCTTTATCTTCTAAGATGGTAAAGCTGTTAATTCCTCTTGTATGAACCATTATCTTCTCAATAAAGATATTTTGACAAGGAAAAAAAGCCTCCAGTTCCTGTAAATTCTTGGGCTGTCTTGCATGACCTGCATTTTTTGAGATCTCCCCAGAGTGGCTCAATGATATTGAGGTCAGGAGACTGATATGGCCACTCCAAAATATTCACTTTTCTACTTGCTGTAGCCAAGGACATTTGGACTTGGCCTTGTGTTTTGGATTATTGTCATGTTTGAATGTCCAAGTACGTCCCATGTTCAGCTTCCTGGCTAATGAATGCAAATGTTTCTCCAGTATTTTTAGATAATATACTGCATTCATCTTGCCATCAATTTTGACCAAATTTCCTGTGCCTTTGTAGCTCACACATCTCCAAAACATCAGTGATCCACCTCCGTGTTAGCCAGTAGGAATGGCGTACCTTTCATCCTAGGCCTTGTTGACTCCTCTCCAAATGTAGCGTTTATGGTTGTGGCCAAAAAGCAAAATTGTCTCATCACTCCAAATGACTTTGTACCAGAAGGTTTGAGGCATGTCTCTGTGCTGTTTGGCGTATTGTAAGTGGGATACTTTGTAGCATTTGCGTAGTAATGGTTTTCTTCTGGCAACTCAACCATGTAGCTCATCTTTCTTCAAGTGCCTCCTTATTGTGCATCTTGAAACAGCCACACCACATGTTTTCATAGAGTCCTGTATTTCACCTGAAGTTATTTGTGTGTTTTTCTTTGCATCCCAAACAATTTTCCTGGCAGTTGTGGCTGAAATTTTAGTTGGTCTACCTGACCATGGTTTGGTTTCAACAGAACCCTTCATTTTCCACTTCTTGTTGAACATTGCTGATTGGCATTCTCTATTCCTTGGATATCTTTTTATATCACTTTCCTGTTTTATACAGTTCAACTACTCTTTCCTGCATATCCTTTGACAATTCTTTTGCTTTCCCCATGACTCTGAATCCAGAAACGTCAGTGCAGCACTGGATGAAAGGTGCAAGAGTTTGTCAGGAGTCCAGAAACTCATTGACATTTTATACACTAATTACAAGAAAACAAATTACAGGTGAGGATGGTTACCTTTAATAGCCATTCAAACCCATTTGCGTCAACTTGTGTGCATGTTATCAGGCCAAAATCAGCAGGGTATGTACATTTTTGATCAGAGTCATTTGGGTAGTTTCTGCTGCCATTATGATTTATAAAGAGTAAACAGTTGATTGATAATAAATGGCTTCAGCCAAACACTAACCATGAGTTTAAGAAATGTTTTTGTGTTATTATTCATATTCTCTGAAAAATGGCCAAGAAATCATGAATTCTGCCAGGGTATGTAAACTTATTAGCACAACTGTATACAACGTTTATTAGTTAAAGAAGTAAACTTTTTAATTGTTATTTAGGATACACTGTTTGATTTAAGATTGATTTAAGATTGTATTATATTGAGCTTGATATGCCCAATAGGCACTGTTTTGTATTTTGCATTTTGAAATTGAATAAAGATAACGTACAAAAAAAAAATAACAAATAATATTGTAAATAATCATTAAAAAAATAAAAATGGTTAAAAAATATAAAAAATCATTAATACAAATAAAAAAATACTGACCTCATTTGCTCTATTGACTCCAGTCTCTGCCCTACTGACGCTGTCCACTGCTCTGCTGACACCAACCTCTATCCTACTGATTTGTCCAATACTCTACTGACACTGTCTATGTTGTAATACATTTTAAAATGTTTGCTTACATTTATTTAAAAGAGTGTGTATCTATATATATGTATATATACATATATATGTGTATATAAAGCTATATATATCTATATATATATATATAGATATATATGTATATAGATATATATATACATATATATATATATATATACTGTATATATATGAATATATATATATATATATTTCTATATCTATATATATATATATATATTTCTTTATCTATATATATATATATATATATCTATATAGATATATAGATATATATATATATATATATATATATATATATATATATATATATATATATATATATATATATAGATATATATACAGGTGCATCTCAAAAAATTTGAATTTCCTCAAACTCGTATATTATATAGAATCATTACACACAGAGTGATATATTTTAATTTGATTATGGCTTACAGCTTATTGAAAATCCAAAATCTCAGAAGATTTGAATATTACATAAGACCAATAAAAAAGAGGATTTTTAATACAGAAATGTTAGCTTACTTAAAAGCATGTCCATGTACAAAATAGTATGCACTCAACTCTTGGTCAGGGCTTCTTTTGCATGAATTACTGCAAATAATGCAGCGTGGCATGGAGGCGATCAGCGCTGGGTTCTGTGCTGTGACCAATCTTATTTAATTTGTTCGTAAATAACCTGGAGGATGGGATAAACAGTTCAATCTCTGTATTTGTGCACAATACTAAGCTAAGCAGGGCAATAACTTCTCCGCAGGATGTGGAAACCTTGCAAAAAGATCTGAACAAATTAATGTGGTGGGCAACTACATGGCAAATGAGTTTTAAAGTATAAAAATGTAGAATAATGCATTTGAGTGGCAAAAATATGAATGCGATCTATACACTGGGGGTAGAACCTCTGAGGGAATCTAGGCTGGAAAAGGAACTGGGTGTCCTATTAGATGATAGGCTCAGCAATGGCATGCAATGCCAAGCCGCTGCTCAAAAAGCAGATTGGCATGCATTAAAAAGGGAATAAACTCCAGAGATAAAACGATAATTCTCCCACTCTACAAGACTCTGGTCCAGCCGCACCTAGAATATGCTGTCCAGTTCTGGGCACCAGTCTTCAGGAAGAATGTACTGGAAATGGAGCAGGGAAAAGAAGGGCAACAAAGCTAATAAAGGGTCTGGAGGATATTAGTTATGAGATAAGGTTGCGGGCACTGAACTTATTCTCTCTGGAAAAGAGACGCTTGAGATGGGATATGATTTCAATTTACATATACCGTACCGGTGACCCCACAATAGGGATAAAACTTTTTCACGGTCAGGGAATTTAAGACATGTAGCCACTCATTAAAATTAGAAGAAAAGTGGTTTAACCTTAAACTACGTAGAGGGTTCTTTACTGTGTTAGAGCAGCAAGGATGTTCCCTTCCACAGGTGGTGGTCTCAGCAGGGAGCATTAATAGTTTAAAAAAACATAAAACATACAGGGATATATAAGGTAATACTGACATATAATCACACTTTTTGTAACCATGGGGTAGATTCACATACACTTAATATTCCGCTGCGTAATTGAAATACTCTACGTTGCCGTATTTTACCAGGCTCTACACCGAATCCTGGTAGATTTTTGCCCATACGCTACGGCGGCGTAGTCTATTTCTCGCCGCGTAATCGAAATACGCGATTGGGGGGCGTGGAGCATTTAAATTAAGCGCGTCCCCGCGGCGATCGAACTGCGCATGCTCCGTTCCGAAATTTCCCGCCGTGCATTGCGCGAAATCACGTCGTTGCGTCATTCGTTGTTTGAGTAGCGGTGTTTACGAACATTCCTATTCCCGGACGACTTACGTTAAAAATAATAAAAGACGTCGGAAAACATAGAAATTTGACGCGGGAACGACGGCCATACTTAACATGGGCTGTCTAATATTAGAGCAGCAAAAAGCTGGTATAGTGTTACGCAAATAAAAGATGACTAAAGATGCCGTAAGAGATTGCGATTGAAGATCGTAATTTCGGGGATCGTCGGCAAAAGCTCATTTGCATACCCCGACGCGGAAAACGACGGGAAGTCCACCCAGTGGCCGCAATTTTATTGCAGCGTAGATCCGAAGGCGTACAAACACTTAATCCAGTCAAATTGAAGCCCGCAGCCGTCTATTCATGGTTTGAGGTTTTCAACTAGCTAGAAAACACACGTAATTGGAAATTACTCCAGTCTAACACCAGTTAGACAGGCGTAATGGCTCTCTGAATCTGGCCCCATGTGTCTACAATATTAAACTTTTTCACAAAATTCTAATTTTCGGAAGATACTGATTTTTGGGTTTTCATTAGCTGTTATCCATAATCATCAAAATTAAAATAAAGAAATGCTTGAAATATAACACTCTGGGCCAGATTCTCATACAAATTCGCCAGCGTAGCGTAAGCTATTTACACTACGCTGCCGCAACGTAACAGAGCAAGTGCCGTATTCTCCATGCACTTGCTCCGTAGTTTGCGGAGGTGTAGAGTAAATTGCCCAGCGTAAGCCCGCGTAATTCAAAGGGGGCGGCTTGTATTTAAATTAAACGCGCCCCTGCGTCGAACGAACTGCGCATGCGCCGGCCGGAGAAAAAGCCCAGTGCGCATGCTCCAGCTCACGTCGGAAAGCGTCGTGGAAACTGACGTCAAAACAACGTGATCGACACTACGCAATGCCCTATTCGCGAACGAGTTAGTAAAACGACGTAAGTGACGAAAATAGCTGACGCTGACCCGACGCCATACTTAACATGGCATCCGATGGCACCCGACGGCATCCGACGGTACTGCGTAAGGTTAACCCTCATATTAGCAGGGGTAACTTTACGTGGACGAAAACGACGTACGCGACGACGGGGCGGCGTAAAAGCGATCGGGAATCGGCATAGTAGCCTCATTTGCGTGGGCAAATGAGAAAACAACGTAAAGGCCACCTAGTGGCCGGAGTTGTCATTACAACTACGATCCGCAAGTGTAATGTTATTACACTTGTCGGATCTTCAGCCGTATCTATGCCAAAGTGATTCTAGGAATCACTCGCATAGATACGAGGCAAAAAAAACGGCGATACGACGGGGTATCTGAGATACTCCGTCGTAGCGCCGCTGAGAATCTGGCCCTCTGTGTGTAATGAATCTATATAATATATGCGTTTCACTTTTTGAATTGAATTACTGAAATAAATTAAACTTTTGATGATATTTACAATTTTTGAGATGCACCTGTTATATATAATGTACAAGCATGCGCACACTTATGACTTTAAGTTTTTTAGATATTGCAACATGTTAAATTTCCTTGCTGCATAAAATAATGTAGACAAACACACATATTACAGTGCTTCATAAGAACTCACTATAAATCTGATTTTTAAGTACAGATATAACTGATCCAAGCAAGAGGAGTATTCTAGAAGTGAAAAGCGAGTTATACATTTTATGAAGTGATGAAAATCAACCGTGTTAGTCTCTGAGGATTTTCAACATGCTGGAAAATCTCCGCTGCTGGTTAAGAATCATTCCCTCTTACCCCAGGGAAGAGAACATTACTTTAACTGAATGTGTGTAAAAATTGATTGAGAAGGAAAGAAACACTGTGGTGACTTGAGGTGCTCAGAAATTGTTATGAGAGCAGAGAAATCTGTACTATAAATTGAATAAAAGATCTATCCTTACATTGTCAGTTTTAAAGCAACAGTAACGTTTTAAATACTGATAAAAAGAGAAAAACTATAGAGTGTGCAGTGAGTTAATAATAAATATAAAGAAATATATATATATATATATATATATATATAGGGCCAGATTCAAAAAGGCAGCGTGCAAAGTTGCGGCGGCGTAAACTTTTCTCGCGAGTGCTGTATTCAGAAAGCACTTGTAAAGTTCCAGCGGCGTAGCGTAAACTGGGCGGCCTAATTCAAATTTGGCTGGTAGGGGGCGTCTTCTATTCAAATTAGGCGCGTCCACGGGCCGAACGTACTGCGCATGCGTCGACCATTGTAAAATCCCAGTGCGCATGCTCCAAATTATGACGGTGTTTTCGACGTGAACGTAATCGACGTAAATCCCCATTCACGGACGAGTTACGCAAACGACGTAAACATTTTCAAATTTACCGCGGTCACGATGTCCATACTTAACAAAGGAAACGCCTGCTATGGGCAGCTTTATCTTAACGCCGGGAAAACCCTTACGTAAACGGCGTAAAGTGAGTGCCTCGGGCGGGCGTACGTTTGTGAATTGGCGTATCTCGCTGATTTACATATTCTTGGCGTAAATCAGCGGGAACGCCCCCGGCGGCCATTTTAAAAACACAATTAAAATCCGACGGCGTAATACAATTACGCCTGTCGGATCTTCAATGCAAACCGGCGTATCTTGTTTTCTGAATACAGAAAACAAGATAAGCCGGCGCAAAGTGTGAGTTATGCCGGCGTATCACTGATACACCGGCATAACTCTTTCTGAATCTGGCCCATAGTGTATATATTTGAAGTGTATGTATGGTCACAATATAAAATCATTATTTTAATTTCCATTGTATTTCAATTATTTCTAACATACTCATGTTGATGTGAGTGATCTTGAAGATTGAGATTGTAAATTTACTTAAGATCCCTACCACACATTTACTGAATTCTGTAACACATATTTATTATGCCACATAAGTAGGCGCTGCTGTGTCACAGAACACACAGAGGCTGCCTTCTGAACCACAGAGGTGCTGATAGAAGCAGTTTCAGGAAGCAGATTTATAATACGTATCACTGCTTACAATCTGGAAGGTTCCATAGGATGTAGTCATTTGAAATTGAAAGTTAAAGAGGAACTGCAGTCTGCTCACATAATTTGTAATCATTTTTGATGAAGCTGCTGCCTGTTCACTTCCTGTATTTACACAGACACACCTTCAGCCCTGCAGCATTCATTGACCCTCTTATGACTCTTCCCCCCTCCCTTCTTGGCAAACTCTCACAAGTGTGGGAGAGAAAGCTGTGCATGATGTCATGAACCTAGGTTAATAACCAGACAAGAAACAGGTAGTGAGTTGTATAAGGTCATTAGTGGCAGAAAAATAATGTTTTACTATTCAAAGTTAAAACAAGGGCAGGAGATTTAATAGATGGAAAGATGAAAAAATTATTGAAGGTCCGCTTTAACAGCAGAGGAGAAGTTGCAGTGTATGCATTTAGGCAGTGTCATCTTTGCCCTGCACGTGAGGGCAGAGGCGTATCTAGTTAAAATGGTGCCTATGGCAAGCACCGAAACTGCGCCTGTGTCAAAACATTTGAAATCTATCTTTCAGATAACCAAACAAAACTACAAGTCATGCTCTTTAATCTTTTAATTTACAAATTATGTATTGACACTGATGAGCTTCATTAATGGGTACTTATAGGCAGCACTGATGGGCAGCACTGATGGGCACTGATAGGCAACACTGTGTGGGCTACACTGATGGGCACTGATTTGGGGCATTTATGGGCACTGATGAGGCAGCACTTATGAGGCAGCACTAACACTGATAGGCGGCACTAATGAACTGCACTGATGGGCACTAATAGGTGATATTGGCACTGATAAGTGGCACTGATGAGCTGCACTGATAGATGGCACTGATATGTGACACTGGCTTTGCTAGGTGCCACTGATAGGTGACACTGACACTGACAGGTGGCACTGGTGAGATGCACTGATAGGTGGCACACTGGCACTGACAAGTGGCACTGATAGATGGCACTGATGGGCTGCACTAATAAGCACTTGTAGTGATCGTCCTAGGAGGCACTGACAGTCCCCCGCCCACCCTCCCTCCCAAACAGTTAACCCACTTCAGCCAGAGCCAGTACACTGAGCTGCACTTATCTGCCTGACTTCCTCAGCCCCATGCATAGATTATTTGTTCTTGTACTTGTACAGTGCTTCCTCCTTCTTGCTTGAAGTGCCGCTGGCGCCACCCACACTCCTTCCCCACCAGCATCTCAGGCTGGTCTCTGGATGACGTCATGCTGCCCGGGACATCAAGGGGAGGAGCGCGCTCAGCCTCATCGCACTAGCACAGAGGCTATGCAGCGCAGCATTCTTTGAAAGGCAATGTATGTATCGGTTGCCGCCACAGGCAGGATCACAGTTTTGGGCCTATAATTCAGCTGTCTGGTGAGACTGTAAGGCAATGTAGCAGCTGGCTGGTAATTGTGTGTAGAATCTCTGTATTGGGCCGATATTATGGTAGGGGCCTGGACCTGCAGCTCCAATAGCCCCTACATTAATCCCTGGGAAGAAGAGACACTGGTGCCCTTCATATGGGCACTTGCCATAGATGCCATATTCTGGAAACGCCACTGCGTGAGGGTACCTTTCTTTCAGAGTGCGCACTTTAATGTCCGGGACCAGGTAGAGACTGCGGTCATGTGAAAAATCTAGCATTAAGGCAATTTCCCAAATAAGAGATGAGCTTTCACTATGTGCAGTAATTAAGAGTTTCTTTGAAAAGTGCTGTCACTTCATACTGTACTAACTTGATGTAAGTGTACATTAGGAGGGATGTGCTGGGAGCTGTGGTGGCTCAACGTGATTGGCACTGCGCTGACAAGCCATTCACCTCTGCAGCCAAGGGTTCGGATCCCGGTCTCGGCTACATGTGAATTGAGTTTGGTGGTCTCAGCCCGACTCCCGGTGGGTGTGCTATGCAAGGTACGCCTGTGCTTAGTACGCCCACCCCCCCCACAAAAAAACCACCACACTTGCACGCACACAAAATTGGTTTAAAAAAACAAAACACATGCACTTTGGCCATGCGGTCTCATAAAAATAAAGAGAGGCGAAGGACCTACGGGGCTGGCTGGGTGGGCTAGGCCCCCTCACTCCCTCATAGGGGGAGTCCCTCTGCCCCATTGGGGTCCCGTTGGGCCCCAGTTGGGCTCCCAAGAGGAGCAGGTAGGGCGGGGTGAGTGGGAGGCCCCCCTTCACACCCGCCATTGCCACCAGGGGCATGGAGAAGGATGGCGATTGCCTCCGGGGGGAGGGTCTGCCTACTCCCAACTCCTGCAGTCCGGCTCCTCTCTCTCGAGTTCACGCACAAAAATACACTTTAAAAAAAAAAAAAAAAAAAAAGGAGGGATGTGCTGAGCCTGTGCCCACTCCATCAGTCCAGCTTACCTCTGTTACAGTATCTCACTCCCAGTAACAGAATGGGGTCCCGTCAAGAACATAGCGTGTACTTCATGCATGCTCAATAACTCTGTCCTTCCAGTACCTCATAACCAGGCTATAGATCTCCGTAAAGTGGGTTCTGTTCCAGTTGCTAATAGATACTGTCCGCTAGGGAGAGAGCCAGCAAATAGACACCTTCTCTACCAGAGGACCAGTGACCTTACCAGGTACAACATCTAATGAGTGGTTGCTTGGCGTCTTAGGTGGCGTACACACGACCGAGAAACTCGTCGGGCGAAACTCATCGTTCCGCCCGTCGAGTTCCTAGTTCGGCAGTCAAAAAGCTTGTCGAGCCAAATTTTCCCATTGAACAACAAGGAAATAGAGAACCTGCTCTCTTTTTGGCTCGACGAGTTTCCCGCCGGGTTGCTCGGGGAAAAGTGTACACACGACCTGTTTTCTCGGCAGAATACGTCTCCCATTGAGATTCTTGCTGGATTCTGCCGAGAAACTCGGTCGTGTGTATGCCACCTTAAACTAGGACTTGGTTACTCATAGAAGAGTACATAGTACAGTTTGCTTAAAGCGGAGGTTCACCCTAAATATAAGCCCTCCCATGTGATCCAGCATACTGGCGTCAGCGCCAGTATGCTGTTTGTTTTTTTTTAATCCATGTACTTACTGTATTATGCAGAATTTTATTTTTTTTACCCCGCGGTGGACGGCGCCAGTATAGCGCGTCACATCTTACGAAAGTACCCGAAAAGGACTCGGGTAATCTCGGCGAAAATGCGGCGCCTGCGCACAGACCTAGGAGCTGACTGCGCAGGCGCCGTATTTCTCCGAGTCCTACGGCTATGGCGCGTCACGCCCTCCGAAAAACGTCGAAATAGGACTCGGAGAAATACGGCGCCTCCGCAGTCAGCTCCTAGGTCTGTGCGCAGGCGCCGCATTTTCGCCGCGATTACCCGAGTCCTTTTCGGGTACTTTCGTAAGATGTGACGCGCTATACTGGCGCCGTCCACCGCGGGGTAAAAAAAATTAAATTCTGCATAATACAGTAAGTACATGGATTTAAAAAAAAAAACAGCATACTGGTGCTGCCGCCAGTATGCTGGATCACATGGGAGGGCTTATATTTAGGGTGAACCTCCGCTTTAACCTCCCTGGCGGTCTTCCCGTGTGTGGCACGGGGTGAGATTTTTAAGCTAAGATCGGTAACCCCGTGCCACACACGCGCTTACCTCGCTGGATGCAGAAAAAAGTTTACTTACCTTTTCTCTGCGATCCAGCGATGAATCCCCGCAGTACACGGCGGGCGGATGTCCGCCTGATGCTGTGTGTTCCGCCGATTCCCTTCCCTGCGAGCGTCGCGACGTAGGGGGGGGAACAGCGCCAAATTTAAAAAAGTAAATAAACACTATACATACAGTACACTGTAATCTTATAGATTACAGTACTGTATGTAAAAAATACACACCCCCCATGTCCCCAGTGGTCTGCCCTGTACACTACATGTCATTTTATATAATAAAAACTGTTCTTTCTCCCTGCAAACTGTAGATTGCCCATAGCAACCAAAAGTGTCCCTTTATGGCAAAAATTGTTTTAGAGCAGCTAAAAAACAGCGATAATAAATCAGAATCACTTGCAGAATTTAGCGATATCGATTTATGGGGAAATTCGTCATAAAAAAAAAAAAATAATGACAGCAAAAATTCTGCAACTGAGCAAATTTCAGTGATTTTGATTTGATTACATTATTGAATAATTTTTACTATAATTATATTATTATTTGTTATAATTTTTTATAATTATTTATTATATTATAATTTTTAATAATAATAAAAAAAAAAAAATCATACCCAGGATGCCTATTAGACTCTTGTTTGGATAGATTTCAGTGAGTTATTCCTAAGAATTACAAGCCTACAGTATAAAACGCCAAATTCTCTTGCAAATAATGGTACCGCTTTTAGCACCTAAAATCTGAAAGAATCATACCGCCAGGGAGGTTAACTTAGATTCATGTATGACTTTTTTTAATAAAAGTAAACACATTTTGCATCATCTGATTTATGAAAACCTTTAAAGGCTACATTTAAAAAATAAATAAATGCACAAATGTGCATAGGTGTAGGCAGGTTGAAGTGGGGTCTACTGTTTGGCCAATGTAAAAGTGTTACTATTTTAAAGCCTTCCAGGAAGAAGAATGGATCTATTTTCTTCCTGGCAGGATCCCTAAAATATGCGGGGAGGAGCTTAGCGAGAGTTCTGGTGGCCATGGTAAGAGGAGCAGTGAGGGAGAGCATCATCTAAGAGACATAGACCTAATATTTTCTCCCTTTGGAGGGGGCTCCCCTGAAGTTGTGTACATAAGATACACCACCAGCCTTATAGAAACTTCTGACATTTGTCTGGATAAAGGATACTATGTTTAAGTGTGTTGGGAGTCTGATACCCAAAATGGTGGTGTCACCAATCCAGATTCTTCAGTAAAGAATTTCATCTACATGCGGCCTCCATGTGCATTTATTGAGGTATTGTAGTAGATCAGGAGAGAGAACATAGGCTTTTATTAATGTCACCCAAAGGAGGATGAGGGCCCACATCTGGATTCCCCTGGGAGTGAGCAGGTAAAGCCGCGTAGCCAGGAGGGTGGAGAGGGTGTCCGGTTTCCAGTTGCCACTCATGCATCAGGAGAGTTGCAACGTCCCATGTGGCCTGGATTGTTTAGCCTATTTTAGGCATGCTCCGGCTCCTTGCAGTGGTCACATGTTAGGCAGACCACCACCTGTTAACACATGTATTTTCTTTTGCATAGGAGCCTGCAAAGAGTAGATGGCAGGTGCAATGTCAGGCTCCTGCAGACTCTTCCTCAAGCTACCTGTCCGTACCTCTGTAGGGTCTTCAGTTGTGGAGCTGTAGAGAGTGCTAATCATCGCACTTGGTTTCCATTGAGAACTAAAATTCCATCTTGGCAGGTGACTGTGAATGAATGTTAAAAAAGGTGGCATTAGCCTTTAAAGAAAGGTCTGGTTTAAGGCCAAAATCTATTTTGCTTTGCATCTAAAAATTCTATTTGCTCTTTAAAAAGTCGGAAAATTGTTAATTCATGCCTTATACAGCAATAATAAATACAGCTATACACTTGGTTGAGTTGTATACTATCTGAGTGCGGCAAAACTATTAAATAAAAGGGTTTACGATCTTGAATAATGTATATGTTTTATTCCATACAATCCTGTAACAGCAAAAACTATATTTGCTAAATTTAATCTCATAGCCTTTTTCAGTTTCCCAAAATGAAAGTTGATTAAACGCTATGAATGATTGATCGTCAGAATAACTGCTGGCACAGTCTCATTTCCACCTAGCTCAAATTGGATTACATTAGGTTACTACTGGGACAGGAAGCCTTCACAGTCATGCTAATTTCTTGGGCTGTAAATCTGAGTCTTTACTTTGTATAGCAAAGGACTGCAAATGTCAAGGTCAGGTCTTACTCCACATATTATTAAATACCTCTATTATTAATACCTAGTTGGATTTCTTTTTTTTTCCCCAGCCCCCTTTATACTGATTACAAACTCTAACGAGGTCTTTTTATACAATTACAAATAGTATAATCTACGCTACATCGCTGGGATAGAATTTATCTTTTTTTTCTACAATAGTTATCTGGTAATTACATTCTGCCAATATCCAACTAGCTATCCATGTAGTTTAAAGGGTTGTAAAGGTACATTTTTTTTCCTAAATAGCTTCCTTTACGTTAGCGCAGTCCTCCTTCAATTACCTCATCCTGCTATTTTGCTTTTTAAATGTCCTTATTACTTCTGAGAAATTCTTACTTCCTGTTCTTCTGTATGTAACTCCACACAGTAATGCAAGCCTTTCTCCCTGGTGTGGAGTGTCGTACTCGCCCCTCCCTTGGACTACAGGAGAGTCAGGACGCCCACTAACACACAGCTCCTTTCTCTATCTGCAACGTAGACAGTGTCCTGACTCTCCGGTAGTCCAAGGGAGGGGGTGAGCACCACACTCCACACCAGGGAGAAAGCCTTGCATTACTGTGTGGAGTTACAGACAGAAGAACAGGAAGTGAGGATTTCTCAGAAGAAATAAGGACATTTAAAAGCAAAATTGAAGGATGAGGTAAGTGAAGGAGGACTGCACTGAGGTAAAGGAAGCTATTTAGGGAAACCAAATTGTACCTTTACAACCCCTTTAATAATAGGAATTTAAAGTATATCTGCCCAGCTAAAACTTTTTAGTTACAGTATGAAAGATAAAAACCCCTGTCAGATTTTTTCTGGTATCTGGGGCTTCATTAGAGAAATTTCCATCACTCCCTGTCACTGTGATTAATCAAATCAAGAAAATGCGCAACAGAGAGACATATAGCAATAATAAAAAAATAAAAAAATACAGGAGATTTAGAATGTGGGTATAAGTGGGTATAATGTCAACATCATGGCGTTTGCTTTAGCCATAATGTACAAGCATGAACAGCATACTGGCCCATCATGGTAGATTCACCTTGCTATCCTCCAGTAATGCAACTTCTGCAGTTAAGAAATTACACATTTAACCCAGTGAATATGGTGGCAAATGTTCAGCTAATGTGCTGGCAAATCTTTTATAAATATGCCCCTATGCATGATTTTTATCATACCAATTTACAGCTGATGGGTTAATAGTTCTGTGCAAAAACTTTATGACCAAAACACTAATAGAATATAGTTAAAAGTGCTAAAAATGTAAAGTAGAATGATAAAAGTTCTGTGTAAATGCGGTTTAAACATTTTCCCTGACACCAGCCTGGATCAAAGCAAAAAAAAATAGAAGTTTATCCACTTTGTGAGAGCCAGCCAAAGTATCCTTCTCTGTCTTCACCACAACCTGATCCTCTTCACTTGGAAGCATCAATCAATACAAATAACTGTTTACTATACAGGGTAGATCTTAGGATATCTGCTACTTCTTTACAGCGGAAACAGGAACAACAGCCCATCGCCCAAAATAATGAGTCCTAAAAATGATCCCAAACTGCGTTTTTGACCTTCATTTACTTAGAATTTTGATATATAATATTGGTAATTTTTCTTTATATCTTCAAAGAATCTTCCCATGTATCAACCTATGTACGGTTGGCTTAAAGCCTATCTAAACCCAAAAGCAAAAACATTTTTTAATTTTCAATTTACTAATCTCTCTCTAATTTTCATCTGGTGATCGGGCCAGTAAGTCTGTTATTTGTCAACTTTTTTACAGACCAAACTGTCCAGCAAAAGTTGCAGTTAGAATGTGGAGATAAACCATTTACCTCAAGAAGGAGTGCTTAAAATGGTCAGCTTTTAGTCATTTATTTAAAACTTTTTTTCCACAAAGAAAAAAAACAATTTATGTAGCTGCTTAACCACTTGCCGCCTGCCATATAGCAAAATTAAGTCGGCAAAGTGGTTCCGTTATCCTGATCGAACGTCATCAGGATAACTTGCTGGCGTGGTGCCCACCGGGGGCGCGCCTCACAGCGATTGGTGGTGGGTTGTGTCAGTCTGACACACCGCAACTCCGATCTAGTTAAAGAGTCTCTGATGGAGACTCTTTACCACATGGTCAGCCATGTCCAATCATGGCTGATCACAGTGTAAACAGGAAAAGCCTTTTATCGGCTTTTCGGCGAGCCGATCACCTGCTCCTCTGACAGGGGTGGTATGTGCTGATTAATTATTACTTGTGACCACATGGTATGCCACCCATGGCCACCAGGGATGCCAATGGATGCCAATCAGTGCCCATAGTTGATGCCAATCAGTCCCAAACACTAATGCCTGCCAATCAGTGATGCCCATCAGTACATCCATGAGTGTACTTCAGTGCCACCCATCAGTGTCCATCAGTGCCACCTATCAGTGCCCATCCATGCTCATCCATGCCACATATGCATGCCCATCAGAGTCTATCACTGCCACCTTTCAGTGCCAATCAGTACCATCTATGTGTGCACTTTAGTGATGCATATCAGTGCCACCTATCAGTGCCCATATTCGTGCCCATCATCAGTGTCACCTCATTGGCGCCACCTCATCGTGTCCATCAGTGCAGCCCCATCAGTGCCCATCAGTGATGGAAAACATCCGGCGGAAGAGAACCAGACGGCAGTGAAGACCAGGACCTCCGGCAGAAGACATCGAAGAAGCAGGACCCCCCTCGTAAAAGAGCTAAAGAAGGGGGGCCTTGTAGCTAAATAATAAATAACTTTACAAACCCAGTGTAGTGTGTTTTATAAAAAAAAAATTCCGCCAGGTGAATGGGTAGGGGTACGATGTACCCCATACTCATTCACCTAGGGTGGGGGGCCAGCTCCTTATTAAAGGAGGCTCACGGATTTCGATAAGCTCCCCTCCCGCAGACCCCGACAATTAACGGCCAGGGTTGTCGGGAAGAGACCCTGTCCTCATTAACATGGGGACAGGTGCTTTGGGGCAGGGGGGCGCCTACCCCCCCATGTTGAGGGCATACGGCCTGGCACGGTTAAGGAGGGGGGGCTCGCTTACATGTCAACATGTAAAATGACATTTCCGTGCATTGGTAAGTCTAATAACTCAGATGTTGACCACAATAATCTCACCAATTCATCACGCCTTATATCATCACGCCCTGCAGCCTTTATTTTTTTTATTTTTTATTATAGGGAACAGTGCCAGGTTTTTGACTATAGGGTACCCCCACCAAATTATCTTCTATCTCCTTGCTCAGGATGTGAGTGATCATAAATTCTTCATAGAATTGCTCTCATGCTTCTCTGTGATGATAGACCCATGTAGTGTATGCCAGGCATCATTTAACCCAAAGGAGCGTGAGGAGGGTTATTAGTGTTTGGCAATTTTTATTTATATATATATATATATATATATATATATATATATATATATATATATATATATATATATATATATATATATATATGAGGGGCAGGCAAGATTTTTTTAAAACAAACCTGAAATGCTGCATCCACAGTGTCTTATGCCCTGTACACAAGATCAGTCAATCCGATGAGAACGGTCTGATGGATTTTTCCATCAGTTAACCGATGAAGCTGACTGATGGTCAGTCGTGCCTACACACCATCGGTAAAAAAACGATCGTGTCAGAACGTGGTCACGTAAACCACGTATGGCACTATAAACGGAAAGTTCAAATCCGATGGCACCACCCTTGGGTCTGCTTTAGCTGATTTCGTGTTAGTAAAAGACGATTTGCGCTTTTCTGTCAGCGTGATAAATGTGCTATCTCCATAACGAACGCTTGTTTTACCAGAACGAGCGCTCCCGTCCCCTAATTTACTCTGAGCATGCATCGGTTTTTAACCGATTGACGTGCCTACAAACGATCGTTTTTTTTCGGTTAGGTATCCATCAGTTAATTTTAAAACAAGTTTCAGACTTTTAACCGATGGATAAATAACCGATGGGGCCTACACACGATCGGTTTGGTCTGATGAAAACGGTTCATCAGACCGTTCTCATCGGATTGACCAATCGTGTGTACGCGGCATTACACTAATATTCATTCTGAGGTCAAAGCCATTAAAACATAATTAAAGGCATTTTTGGGGAGGGATTAGAACACCTGTCAAGTTTTTATGGCTGTCTGTGCCCTTGTTATTAAAATTAACCCCCAAAATACCAAATTCTGGGTTGTCCCCAGTACAGTTATGGAGTGGAAATCTTACAATGGGAACAGTAGTTTGCGTTACCCTGGTGACACTCTGGCACTCCTTCACTTTGGAGGGATTTGCTTTCACTTGTTGTTTTGGTTATAGGAGAGGAAGTGAGTGGAATTATTGCCAATGGGACAAAGATTGTGAAAAAAGAGGGTTCTAACATTTTCTTTTGCCGCATACACACACGATCGGCTTTTGCCTGGCCAAATCACATCGGAATTCTGACGGAATTCCATTGGAGACAAATAGAACATGTTCTATATCTAAACTCAGATGGAATTCATCAGAATTTCTGATGAAAAAACTCTGATGGGGCTACACACGATCGGAATATCCGATGGAAAAAGTCCATCCATCAGATAAAAATAAAAAGTTCTACTTTTAGACAACATCCTTTTCAATTCCAACGCTTGGCCAAACAACAGCAAAATCTCTTGATTTGTCTGTACGGTTTATGTTTTGGGTTGCAACAACAAGATTTGCTGTATGGTTCTTGGCATTAATGAGTAGGTATATGCTAAAAATGTATGCTGCTGCTGCATATTGTTTAATATGTAGGCGCTACTTTACTCAATTTAATTGTCAGCTTGTAAATAAATGATCATCATAAGAACACAGTAGATGCTTCTACCATCTGCTTGGATGTTATTGTTGTTTTCATTCACTTTTTATGCATGGTACACAAACATCCTTCTGCACATACATTGTACATTTATGGGTCTACAGCTGTTGCTGAACTACAACTCACAAGATGCTAAGCCAGCTGGAACAACATCCCGAGAGCCGTCATCTAAATAACTCATTCCCCAACGTTGGCTTTTATTATGGTGATACTTACAGAACATCATCTCACCCATCCTCGTTCCACTCAAACCTTATTTACCAAAGCAACACTTGAAAATGCAGTTTTCAGAGTGTGAAAACATTTCATCCTCCCGAGCCGCAGATGACAAATACTAATAACGCAGGCAAACACTATAAATTATGTTGATGGCGTTTTGCTTACACATTTCTCGATCTCTTGTCCCTAGCAATGTCTGAATTTTGATAGCATCTCCCACCCCCTTCTCCCTGGATGATTCTACAGCTCAGTGGCTTGGCTTAAGTGCAGGTGGAAATGCCCTATAATGGCTCTTTGTTGATTTTCGCCTGTGCTACAGCCCAGTGTTGCTGTGAAGCACACTGCCATTGAATTTGTTCACTCAGGCAGAACACTTAACAGGAAGGAAGGAAACAGCCATTCTTTCTGATTCCATTGTCTGACCACCAGGCTTAAGTAATCAAACAGCTCTGTGGACTGAACTGTGGTGCTTGCACTCCAGTCTGTTATGGTGGGCGTGGAATGGGGAGGGGATCTGGCTCCTCATGGCTTTTGTTATTGATATACCACAGGATAAATCTATTCACGGCTCAGAGCCTCAGGTAGCAACATGCTGGCACTTTTCATTCCTGAATTCTTTTCTGAGATGAAAAGTGGAAGAACCACTTTGCTATGCGGCGTTCAGCAGAATGCAGTCAGGTGATTGACACTGGAAGCATTGTTAAGAGGGGAAACAAAAAACAACTCTGGACTATTGTATTTCCACTAAATGCACAGCCTTAGCTGAAAGCTTTACATTAATGTTATCCTTCAAACATGTTTGCAGTCCTATAAAAGAGTGAAGGGTTGCAGTACATCGTTGTTGAAGATAGCTATGAGGCTGTTCAGGAGCTGTAAGCATTTTAGAATGTAAGCTCTAATGAGCAAGGCCCTCTGATTGTTCTTGTATGAAAATGTATTGTAACTGTACTATCTGCCTTAATTTTGTACAGTGCTACGCAAACTGTTAGTGCTATGAAAATCCTGTATATTAATAATCAACTAAGAAATGTCACAAGCCTTATACGCAAGTTTCATGTAGCGTATGTCGTGAGTGGTGACCATACGGAATATGAAAAATGAAACATTGATGACAATACAGTTTCAAGCAGGCTGTTTATATAACTTTACTGACCTTGAAATGTTTGTACCTACTATACACTACGAGATTATCGGAAGTCTGAAATCAGTTGGAAGTATGCTGCAAGATTTATTTGTTTGAGAACATTTTGCACAAATTTTGCACAAATTTTCTCAAAAACGAATGTCAATAAAATTTGAAAATCTGACAATTAGTCTTAAAATTTTAATTTTCAAATGAAATTCTACTAGTGTATGGCCAGCCTTTCAAATCATATTGACATTCGTTTTCGAGAAAATTCAAAGTGCAAAATGTTCTCAAACAAATTAATTTCTACAAGTGAATGTGGTTTTTATTCAGGAAGGTCCATTTTCTCCAAAATTTAATGTTAAAAGTAAACTTTTATTTTTAATTACGTTTAAATGTCAAATCATTGAATGTACCGGAGAGTTTTCATGTAAAAGTTCATATGAACGTTCATTCAAAACTTGACTAGTGTTTGGCCAGCAGGCTAGCCATATATTAAATTGTAAAGAGAAATGAGGCTGACAACAGATAGATAAGGAATGGGATGAGAAATGAGGCTGACAACTGAAGAAATGCAGGAGGATTTTTTATTTTAGACTGACACCTTAATTTTAGTGGAAAAACTCTGCTTTACGTAAGTGCTGGTTCACACAGGGGCAACCCGACTTACAGTGCCTCCAGGACAGGCGACTTTGGCTGTGGCCAATCACAGAATAATTAGCTCTGTGGGAGGGAGGGGTTTGCCTGAGTAAACTATTTTCTTTTCCTGTAAAGTTGGTTCAGTTAAGACAGTGATCCGACTTTGGAGGCAACGTCTATTGAAATCCATAAGTGCAAGTTGCCTACAAGTTGCCTTGAAGTAGTACAGGAACCTTTTCTGAAGTCGGAGCGACTTCAGTAGTGTACATTAAGACGGCTCTCATTCACTTCAATTGAATTTCTCATGTCGCGCGACTTGGGGCGACACAAGTCGGATCCCAAGTCGTTGTACTGTGAACTGGCACTTAGCCCTTTGAATTAAAAAATAAATAAATAACATGCTGAAAGAAAATTGCATTAATACTGGTCCCATCACCTGTACATCAGTTCTTGGCTCTTTTGAAGAACTATGGCCATTGGCAGGATCATCAGGCATAAGGGGCAAAGATAAATGTTTCATTTAACACTTTTTCTTAGGAATAAATCCCATCATTTACAATTGTATGCCTCTACACAACTGGGGTATTTACTTGATAAATTTGATTTCAGTTACATGTGTTTTAGGCTGTGCCACATTTGTTTGTATTAACATTAGAAAAAAATCATGCATATAACATATGACTAGTCCTAAAACAAATCAGTCCATTAAACTTTTTCTCTAATCAAATTAATTACATTGTGTGACTATCATGCCCCAAGCAAATTAAACTGAACATGACCTGGCCTAAAACATAACTAAAGTAACAACAGGACTGAACTGCAAGCACCGCAGGGTATCCGAAAGTACATATGTTAGGCTTTAAATCAATCCCAGAGTCCCTGTGGAGTCCCTTGGATTCAATGTCCATGTTGTACACAGGGCCCAACTCTTCAAATAGAGATTAAGCCCTAGACCAGCTGACAAAAAGCCCCATCTTCTGTTATTTATCTGTCATAAGCCAGAGCTTTTACTACTTTCAGAGAATCTAGAATTTCATATTTGAAATGCAGAGAAAATTGGTCAGCATACAAAGAGGCAGAGCCTTATCTTAACTTGGAATGGACCTCTGTACATCCTACAACTAGGATACAGGTTGCCCCATGGGGATAAAGGGATTGATGTGAGGATTAACGGCTGGAGATGGGCAAATGCAATATGATTTCAGGTGTGCCCAGCTTGTGTTTGAGATACTTTTAAAATGCTTCTGTATTCCATCTGAGCTGCTTTAAACCTACATTCAACCCCCAACTGATTCGCCTAAAGCTCCTTTTTCATTCCAAATGGCTTCTAAGTAGAACATAGAGGTGCTAATGCAAACAAATGCCAGTGTATAAAAGCCTTAACATAAGTACTTGCCAGCACCACAAGGCCTTAGGCAGTTTTTAGACATGATCAGCTTGATAATAAATACCGAACCCCATAACTTGACACAATATTTATTTAGGGTCCCCCAACTTACATTCATACTAGGGCAAATTTAGATAGGAGACAATTATTCTATTAGCCTGTCTTCGGGGTGTGGGAGGAAACTCATGCAGGCACAGGGAGAGCTAATGCCAGGCAGTTGGTGCCATGCTTGGAATTTGAATTCATGACCCTAGTGCTGCCAGGCAGAAGTGCCAACCACTTAGCCACTGTGTTGCTGATATCAGAATACAAAAAACATTCCCTTTCCTAATAAAACTCAAGATGGTTGGTACAAATTTGATACTGGGTGCTGGCCTCACAATGAAAAAAAAAAAAACATGCTTTTCCTGATCTCCTCAGAACACTGTATATCAGAGTATTGCTAACATTGGGGTTGTTATTTCTCCTACAAAATTTGCTGTTAACACTGAAGAAATTACACTTTGCTACAATGTAAAGTAGTAAGTGTACAGCTTATATAACAGTGTACATCTGCTGTCCCCTCAAAATAACTCAACACATAGCCATTAATATCTAAAACACTGGCAACAAACTTAAGTACACCTCTAAGGCCGCGTACACACGGAGGGACATGTCCGATGGAAACGGTCCACGGACCGTTTTCATCGGACATGTCTCCTCTGGATTTTCGTCCGGTGGTGTGTACACACCATCGGATCAAAATCCCGGCCGGCAGACAGCGCTGTGACGTGGCAGTGACGTTGACGCCGCCACGTTACTGCACCAGGAAGTAAAAAACGTCCACGCATGCGTCGCATCCATACGACGCTTGTGCGGGCAGATATTTCCGCTGGTTAGTGTACTAATCAGCGGACATATCCGACGGACATGTCGCCGGCGGACAATTTTTAAAGCATGCTTCAAAATTTGTCCGCCGGTCAGACATGTCCGCTAGCCCATACACACGATCGGATTTGTCTGCTGAACTGGTCCTTCGGACCAGTTTCAGCGGACAAATTCGATCGTGTGTACGCGGCCTAAGTGAAAATGTCCAAATTTGGCCCAAAGTGTAAATATTATGTGTGGCCTTAACCCTCTTGGGCATTGAGTTCAACAAAGCTTCACAGGTTGACACTGGAGTCATCTTCCACTCTTCCATGATGACAGCATGGAGCTGGTGGATGTTAGAGACTTTGCGCTCCTCCACCTTCTGTTTGAGGATGCCCACAGTTGCTCAATAGGGTTTAGGTCTGGAGACATGCTTGGCCAGTCCATCACCTATAGACTCAGCTTATTTAGCCAAGGCAGTGGACTTTTTGAAGGTGTGTTTGGGGTCATTATTATGTTGGAATACTGCCCTGTGGCTCAGTCTCCGAAGGGGGGGGATCATGCTCTGCTTCAGTATGTCACAGTACTGTTGGCATTCATGGTTCCCTCAATGAACTGTAGCTCCCCAGTGTTGTCCCAGGTATAGATTAGTATATGTACAAATACAGTGACACGAAAAAGTATTCATACCCCTTGAAATGTTCTAAATTTTGTCATGTTACAACCAAAAACATAAATGCATTGTATTGGGATTTTATGTGATAGACCAACACAAAGTGGCACACCACTGTAAAGTGGAAGGAAATGATAAATGGTTTTCAAACTTTTTTACAAATAAATATCTGAAAAATGTGTGGTGTGCATTTGTATTCAGCCCCCTTTACTCTGATACCCCTAACTAAAATCTAGTGGAACCAATTGCCTTCAGAAGTCACCTAACTAGTAAATAGAGTCCACCTGTGTATAATTGTATCTCTGTATAAATACAGTTGTTCTGTGAAGCCCTCAGAAGTTTGTTAGAGAACCTTAGTGAACAAACAGGATCACAAAGGTCAAGAAACACACCAGACAGGTCAGGGATAAAGTTATGGAGAAGTTTAAAGCAGAGTTAGGTTATAAAAAAATATCCCCAGATTTGAACATCTCACAAAACACAAATATAAAAGTGAATTTGCGCAAAAAAACACATCAATCAATATAAAACATATGTGATAAATATGTAATAGGTAATAAGTGAAAAGTAGATAAATAAATTAAAATAGAAATAAAAGTCCATATGTGTTGGAAAAGTCCATATAGTGCAAACGTGCAGTGCACAAAAGTTGCTCTCAGTGAAGTTGTAAAGCTGGCAATAAAGTGCTAGTGCTCCTCCGTGCATTCAGCCTCTCAGGCCTCTCACCTTGGTGGCATATATAAATGCCGTGATAATGGGTCAAACTAGCCCGTGCCACTCCAAACACACAGCCTCACAGGCCTCTCACCTCTCAATAGATCAATAAAAGCCTCCAAACATATCCTCTGGGTAAATTCAATGATAGTGGACGACACCAGGAGCTATTCAGTCATCTCTATGTCTTGTAGTACCCCTTCGCTGTATTACTCGGGGAAAGGCCTCCAATGGTGTAGTATGTCACAACGTGTATATTTATTGAAAAACAAAGTAATCTCCTTACATCAGTAAAGAATCAAAGTAGGCATCAAATAATAAACAAGGCGGCATCTGCCATATATCTCACGTCACTTCCAGGTGTACGTCTGAATCCCTACGCGTTACGGCTCTCTTGCCTTCATCTGGGGATGTCCCCAGATGAAGGCAAGAGAGCCGTAACGCGTAGGGATTCAGACGTACACCTGGAAGTGACGTGAGATATATGGCAGATGCCGCCTTGTTTATTATTTGATGCCTACTTTGATTCTTTACTGATGTAAGGAGATTACTTTGTTTTTCAATAAATATACACGTTGTGACATACTACACCATTGGAGGCCTTTCTTTCTTTATGTTTCCCCGAGTAATACAGCGAAGGGGTACTACAAGACATAGAGATGACTGAATAGCTCCTGGTGTCGTCCACTATCATTGAATTTACCCAGAGGATTTGTTTGGAGGCTTTTATTGATCTATTGAGAGGTGAGAGGCCTGTGAGGCTGTGTGTTTGGAGTGGCACGGGCTAGTTTGACCCATTATCACGGCATTTATATATGCCACCAAGGTGAGAGGCCTGAGAGGCTGAATGCACGGAGGAGCACTAGCACTTTATTGCCAGCTTTACAACTTCACTGAGAGCAACTTTTGTGCACTGCACGTTTGCACTATATGGACTTTTCCAACACATATGGACTTTTATTTCTATTTTAATTTATTTATCTACTTTTCACTTATTACCTATTACATATTTATCACATATGTTTTATATTGATTGATGTGTTTTTTTGCGCAAATTCACTTTTATATTTATGCTTCACTTGTGTATGGTAAACACTATTAGTTTTTGCTGCAATCTGAGCATTATTATTGTCATATTGATTGTTTTAGCGCGAAGGATTTCACTATTTTATCTCACAAAACACTGTTCAATCCATCATCCGAAAATGGAAAGAGTATGGCACAACTGCAAACCTACCAAGACATGGCTGTCCACCTAAATTGACAAGCCAGGCAAGGATAAATCAGAGAAGCAGCCAATAGGCCCATGGTAACTTTGGAGAAGCTCCACAAATCTGGCCTTTATGGAAGAGTGTCAAGAAGAAAGCCAATGTTAAAAGAAAGTCATAAGAAGTCCTGTTTGCAGTTTGCGAGAAGCCATGTGGGAGACACAGAAAACATGCAGAAGAAGGTGCTCTGATTAGATGAGACCAAAATTTTATTTTTTGGCCTCAAAGCAAAATGCTATGTGTGGCGGAAAACTAATACTGCACATCATCCTGAACACACCATCCACACTGTGGAACATGGTGGTGGCAGCATTATGTTGTGGGGATGCTTTTCTTCAGCAGGGACAGGGAAGCTGGTCAGAGTTGATGGGAAGATGGATGGAGCCAAATACAGGGCAATCTTAGAAGAAAAGTCTGCAAAAGACTTGAGACTGGGGCTGAATATCACCATTCAGCAGGACAACGATCCTAAACATACAGCCAGAGATACAGTGGAATGGTTTAGATCAAAGCATATTTATGTGTTAGAATGGCACAGTCAAAGTCCAGACCTAAATCCAATTAACAATCTGTGGCAAGATTTGAAAATTGCTGTTCACAGATGCTCTCCATCCATTCTGACAGAGCTTGATCTATTTTGCAAAGGAGAATGGGCAAACATGTCACCCTCTAGATGTGCAAAGCTGGTTGAGACATACCCAAAAGACTTGGGGTAGGCGGTTCTACAAAGTATTGACTTAAGGGGCAGAATACAAATGTATGCCACACTTTTCACATATTTGTAAAACCATTTTGAAAACCATTTATCATTTTCTTTCCACTTCACAATATGTGCCATTTTGTGTTCATTTTGTCAATCGCATAAAATCCCCAAAAATCCATTTTTTGGTTGTACCATGACAACATTTTAAGGGGTATGAATACTTTTTCAAGCTATACACTAGACATGTGCAGACTGGAATATTTTGTTTCATTTTTTCGTTTTCGTCTGGAAAATAAATTTATTTAGTTACTCCCGAAAATCGTTTAGATTTATTATATTTTTCGTTGGGGGGTAGCTTTCGTCTGAAAATCCAATAATACTTGGTTTCTGTCGAATGGTCAAAGAATATGCGACGGAACTTCGAAACTTTACGCCGAATCATACATTTTCGGTCGAATATACCGCCTACAAGAATTCTAATGTTGTATGACTAGTAATAATAATAATAAATAATTATATTATTATTACTAGTCATAGTCAACCAACATACAGCTATGCACATCAAGATTCTTAGATATTATGTTATTCAGTATTATATTTACTTGTATTTCACTTTTGCAAATCTGTACACTGTCCATTCTATGCTACATGAGTAAAGTCACAATATTACGTATTATTTGCTCATAAGTTATACACTGTGCAGCCTGTGAGATGGGCTGCATCGTGAAATGTGCAAGTGACAAACCAATGATATCTGTTGTGTATGCTATGCCCTATATATAGCATTTCCTGTAATATCTTCCATGGTAAAGATGCCCACTTGTTAAACTTACAAAGCCACCCCTTCAGTTAGTCTCACGTACCAGCTATGCATTGATAATAAACTCAATTCATTCTGGCAACAATGTGCCCCAGATTGGATTCCCCAAACTGAGCTTGCAAGTCTCTGATAATCCTTTGGATCTGTAACTTTGCAGATTGTTTGCTCATCCTCTCACTGCCTTGGCCACAGCTTTCATTTCTACTTTCTTCTGTTTTGTCTTTTTCATCTCTCTCCGGCTTGCTTCTTAAGCTGGCAGTATACATTTCAAATTTTTGATGATTTATGGTAAATCTATCGAAATTAGCTCTGTGGGTGGCCCTGTCAGCAACACCCAGGATCGATTTTTCATGAAGAAGCAGGGTTGAAAATTGTTGGCTGAATAGTGTCTGCATACAATCAAGTGTAGACACGGTACAGGTATTTTGACAACTGACAGTGCCGATTGTCAGAATACAATAGCCTATGGCGAGAGATTAATCCATCCACGCTGTTAGCATAGATGAAGAAATCTGTTAGATTTTATCGTTTAGGCTGAACAAAAAAAAATCTATACTTGCATGGCCAGGCTTACTCTTTCCTTTCCTTTACTCCTTTCCGTCACAATACCTCTCTTTTTCTGCAGTATTTCTACCCACATGCCTCCAATCACATTAAAACTGTAAAATGTGGTAATGATTGTGTGAAAGTGTAGTGTATGTGGATTCTTCATCTCCCTTTTGGACTAGCAACAGCACCTTCTTCCTTAGTTTAAAGTGTATTTCCACTCTTGCAGTCAAATTTGAGAAAACCCAACTATACAGTATGTTTGTCATGTGTTCCCATTCACATTGCATGCCTATTTTTTTTTTTTTTTTTTATATTTCTTACCTTTTAGATGTTTCTTAGGAGGTGTCATGGAGGTGTCATGGATGACTGCAAGGATTTTTGAACGGTGTTGGAATAAGTCTGTCCTAAAGAATGTCGGGCCAGTTCAATAAAAACCGTCTGACATTCGGCCCGGGTGTATGACAGCAGGTCCAACAGAAGCCAGCTGTCGGGCTCCCAATCAGGAGTGTTCTGGTGGGGGGCGTCCCCCTGTGAGAACACAAAAAAAATCAGATCATTAGTACAGTGGCTCTGACCAGACCTGTCAGTTAAAAAAAAATAGAGGTGTGTACAAGGCTTACATGATACACTTGATTTCACGTATTGATAAAAAAAAAAAATGCAATCCCTCCCGCTGAGCTATTGTATTCTGTCAATGAGCAGCTTTCCCCACCGATAGACTACAATGATCAGTGTTGCTGGCTATAGCTGGAGACACTGATCATTCAGGAGAAACCGACAGGCTGGTTGTACATACGTTGATCGATAGATCAACTTGTGTGCAACCAGCCTGCCCATACATGGCCCATACATGGATCAAAATTCGACCAATCCCTGCTTTATCAGACAAATTCCCTTGATCTAGCCTGGGTTTTCCTGCCTCAGCTCCAGACCGACGTGATGATTGGGGACCCCTCCTCTTTTCCCTCCATGTGCTGTTTCATATCATCAAATCATTCCCCGCATCTATTACCAATTGTACCACCACCACCTCCCTTTAGAATGTAAGCTCTACGAGAAGGGCCCTCCTGTTCTTTCTGTATTGAGCTGTACTGTAATTGTGCTGTCCCCCCTCTACATTATAAAGCACTGCATAAACTGTTGGCGCTATATAAATTGTGTATAGTAATAATAATAATAATAATATATACTCAAGCTGCCTTGTGATTACTGGATCCTAAATATTTGAACATGTTCCCTAATGGGTAACCCCGTAAGGTGTCTGTTGTGGTGGAGAATGGCCAAGAAACCTCAACCTGTTTCGCGAGAAAAGCGCTTCTTCAGGAGGAGTATCTGTGTAGTGGATAATACAATACAATGACTAGCAGAACATGAATTACAATCGATGCAAAAAAATACATAGTATATAAACAGATTGTATATAGTCACTGTAAGCAACATAAGTCTGCTCTCCAATTTCAGGCAATGGGCAATCCGAAGGCTCACAAGAAAACCCCCCGCGGCGGACGAGGGGGACCTCTACCACTCTCTGATAAAATATTTATATTTAAGGGGGGGAGAGGGAGGAGGGCAGGACGGGGGGGGGAGAGGAAGAGGAGAAGGAGGGAAAGGGGGAGAAGGGGGGGCAGAAGAAAGGGTGCAGGGGAAGGTGAAACCAGAGACCATACAGTACAAAGAGTGGGTATCCCATCCACCAAGGGGAGACGTAATTTTTTTTTTTCTTGCTCTGTGTGCTAGGTTTGTGTATATAGGGACATTTGACTAAGAAAATGTATAGGGGGGGGGGGTATTTATTTTTTGTGTATATATGTTTTGCTGTATTTTTGTTTAATTATGTCCTTGTGGCTTCCGGTTTGGCGGGGAAGGCACACTCTTTCTCCTATGGGGTTGGGGGAAGTCTCTCGCTGCACAGGAATATAACTTGGACATTGAGATAATTGCTATGTGCACGCTTTTCTCTCTGGGGTGACCTATTTCCCTCTCTGTATTGACTCTCTGGGTGTCCACCACCATTGCGGCATGCCTGGCACAGGAAGCCCCTCCATGGAGGGGCTCTATATGATCTTTGCCCTGCGATATCGCTGGTACTTTTAATAACATTTATTTCTGTGTCAGGGGCTTTTTTTGTTCTGAATGAATGTAATTTGTTAGGGTCCTATTATAGCTCTGCATATTTTTGTAGAGATGTGAGTCTCCTTTTTTGTGGCTCTGTCCACTCATAGGATTCCCTATTGGGAATCTTGCCTCTTTTCCATCTTTTTGCCCGGCACTACGGGACTGGGGGGACTTTGTCCACAAGATTGGAGGTCTGACCGTTGGTTCAGTAAACCCCCTATTCCGTAGTGTGTTTTGTTATTCGGTTATCCCTGCTGTTACAGTGTGGGATATTTTTATCCCCTGTTAGTCTCCTCTTGGATTTTTACTGTACCCATTTTTTTGCCTTCAGCATTTCTGGATATACGAGGACGTCCTTCTGGCCCTTCCATGTGGCTTGTACAGCTGCCCACTGGCGTCGGATCACTTCCGGTTCTATACTTCTATACTTCTAGTATTGGTTAACATGTCACTTTCGGTTCTATACTAGTTCCGATTGTGCCCGTACATCAGTTCCGGGTGGGGCTGGTCTAAGGGTAGGACTACAGGGGATTCGGCGCCAGCACATATATTTTTGATTGGCAATTTATATGTCCACCTATATGACACGTGGGCTCTGCCCATTAGCGTCATCTTTTGGTGCGCATTCTTGGCTATTTAAGGACAAAGCCGGGAGTCCTTGATTGCCAGTTCCCTCTGGACACCGTGGTGGTAGTCAGCAGTATTGGATCTCATTCTTTTATGCCTAATTGACTGATCTTACCATTTTGCATCAGTGGAGGATTTATTTTCAATCTTAGTAAGTACAGTTGGCAGATTGAAGGGGATGATACATCTTTGTGTAGATGCCCTTAACTCACTTGTTTCTCCCCCAATTTGGGGTTTTTCTCTGGGGGTTTATGCTAGGTTTTGGGCATTTATTATTATTTGTGTTTCCACCATAGGTTTTGTCCTTTTCTCCCTTACTTTGTTGTTTGAGGAGATTGTTGTGAATACTATATTTTTGGAAATCTAAGTTGAATCTTTTTGATTCTTCGGCTCCCTCATGCTGCAATAGGCTTTCTTTCCTTTTTGAAAATGCATGCACATGGAACCACATTATATTGTATGTCAAGATTAAGCGATAATGTTTTTCACAAGTTGTTTTATGGTCTGTAATTATGCAATATTAATTTTACTCATGATGTATCTTGCAATTCCAGAAATGAAGCTATCCCTGAAGAAGAATATACTGTAAACTCACATATTCGAAACACGTTGGATCTAGCAACTTAGTTTCCTCCGGGATTCCATCTCTGGGGTTTTTGTTATTGTGTTTCACATGTTTATGCATTTTCAATGTACATTTGCTTTTAACTGTTTACCACTCTGTGGTTTCTATGTTTTTCTATGAATTTGTAATAAATGATATATTTTTCTATATTATACGCTATATATTTTTTCAGTTCATTTTTCATTGCCCTTAAAATCCCACTCTTTTTTGAGGGAATTTCCTATATTGGTAAATAATAAATCTTACCAGTGATATGTAAAGAGCTAGGCTTACTGGGGTAACAAGAACGTAACAATCAGACAGCTTACAAGATGTGCACCAGGCAATAGGCAATGAAGGGTAATAAATTGCCCAGGGCCAGGGATACACAAAGCTAGCAAGCACAGCACTACAGCCAAAAGAGGGCTGGAGCCAAGGAAAAGCTAAGGACAGAAAAGACAAAAAAAATAAAGGAAAATTCAATGAATGACTAAAACAAGAAGCCAGCAGTATATCAAGTATTGGTCCAGGCTTACCTAGGAGTGCTCTGTCCAGTGAAATATGCCCAGAGAGAGTTGTACGCGGCTCACAACAATGGCTCTGTAGGAGCCCTTAAGTGAGCTCCCCGACCCCGCCATCAGGTCACGGTCTGACGAGCGGTGTCTGACGTCACGGGGTCAGCACATCCACACAATTCGGAGTGCCGCACGGCAACTGCGCATGTGTGCATCGACTACACCCATTGGCCATGAGCATGGCTTTTTTTCAGGGGGAACTTGGGGGAACTCAGTTCCACCACCTCTGGCTCAGATCCTTTGGTGCCTGCTCACCACAATCACTTGTAAACACAGAAGTATGGTTTATTTGTTTACAAGTGACAGCTCTGCACTCTGTGTGTAACCCCCTGAACTCTGCACACTGTATGTAATGCAATCCTGGTATTTAATACCCCTTTGAGACCCTTCTACTGTTTGTGAAATCTGAACGGGTCGTAGTTGAGTTCCTGCACCTATTTTCTGAGATTTTCTGGTTTGTCAATGCAAGTCAGGATTAACCCTTAGGTATCCCGGCCAGGATGTGCACACGTCCGCCGATGGGAGCAAAGCGTGAAGCCCTAAGAGAGTGACATGGCTCCAAGGAAAGGAGACATATGTGAACACAGACAATGACCAGAGACAATCATACTGAAAAAGATTTTTAGAGACAATGTAATAGGTATTGAACAAAATTACATAAAATAATACTTATGCCGCGTACACACGATCGGTTTGTCTTTGTGTTTTATGTCACCGCGTTCTGACACGATAGGTTTTTTAACCAATGGTGTTTAGGCACGACTGATGAAAGTCAGCTTCATTGGATATCTGATGAAAAAATCCATCAGTCCGTTTTCATTGGATGAACCGATCGTGTGTACAGGTCATTAGAAAACAAATCTAAGTGATCACCACCTATGGAATTCTGGAATAAAAATAGAGGAGGGGGATCCCTTATCCCGAAAGGGGCATTGATACCAGCAGTCCCCAGAAAGTCCATCAAAATACCTCTCTCTAGGTCATAGGTGTCAAACACAAGGCCCGCAGGCCGAATCTGGCCATCCAGGCCATTTCATGTGGCCCTCGCACCTTCAGCCCTCCTTTGGTCCTTCTCCAGACCCTTACTTTCTGCTTTTAAGCAATACATCTAGCTTCTTCCTAGCAGCAGCATAAGGAAAGGGGGTTGCACTGGGAGAGTAGGGGACACAAGTTTTGATGGTGGGGTGGCTCTTGACATCTAATGTAAGGGGGGGGGGATGTGCTGGACATCAAATCTTATAGATACAACCGGCCCTTTTGAGGGCAATCATAATGCTGATGCGGCCCACAATGAAATTGAGTTTGACATCCCTGCTCTAGGTGATTGTTATTGGTGTAGGCGGTACTAGCAGCCGCCACCATACCATTAACTGGTCCAATTTCTTTATATGCTATTTGGATGATGGTACGTTTTTACTTTTATTATTAACTCATTTTACCTGAGGCTATACTCAAATTTTGCCATATACCCCATATATTCCTTTTGCAGTAACACACCTCATTTAAAGCCCCAATATTTCTTTCCTTTTTCTACATATAGTTAGGGATGGAGGCATGTTGCTGCGGCTATGCCAGGTCACACTTTTTTTTCCTTTTTGTTACAAATTGGTAGGTGTTATTCCGATTTGGCTGCAAAACTGGAAATACACTTTAAGTTCTTGAAATTGGCTAAGCACAAACAGAAAAAATTATAAAGGACATGTTCTTTTGCCATAGTTATTCAGCTATTAATAACAGTATAAGGAAATTTGGATGTTAAGTGCTTAAAAAAAATCTTTCAGAGGATTTTCAGTGCCCAAACATGAGAATCCTACTGTGTATTGTACTGTGATGTTTAGGGGGGAGTGAAATCCCAAAGGTAACAAAATAGTGATGAAACTTGCCTTTCAAAGATGCAATTTATTTCCAGGTTCTGAGTACCAGATTTCATTATATGTTATTATTTAGCTGACAATTCCCAGTAGGACAGCAAAATTGTGTTCGATTTTGAACAAGTCTGCTAACAGGTGGGCAGGATGAATAGAAGGGGAGATGATTGGCCCCCTCTTCTACATCATTGCATTTAAACATAATTTTCATATAAAAGGCCTTTAAGGACTCAGTAATGTCATTTCTGCAAATGAGAGTCCTTTTTGGTGGGAAAATGTTTTGAATGTTTAGAACATATGCCACACTAAAATATGTGAAACATCGGCATATGATACAGTCTTTTTACTGAAAAAATATACCATAAATGGCAGTCTCACAGATGTTCATATCATTTAGGAAACATTATATATTGTCAAAAAATTGACTCTGCACACAGAATATTGTCAAAAATCAACACTTTATGTACAGTCATGGCCGAAATTGTTGGCACCCCAGAAATGTTTCCTGAAAATCAAGCATTTCTCACAGAAAAGTATTGCAGTAACACGTGTTTTGCTATACACATGTGTATTCCCTTTGTGTGTATTGGAACAAAACCAAAAAAGGAGGAAAAAAAGCTAATTGTACCTAATGTCACACAAAACTCCAAATATGGGCTGGTCAAAATTCTTGGCCACCCTTTCAAAATTGTGGATAAATAAGATTGTTTCAAGCATGTGATGCTCCTTTAAACTCACCTGGGACAAGTAACAGGTGTGGGCAATATACAAATCACACCTGAAAGCAGATAAAAAGGATAGAAGTTCACTTAGTGTTTGTATTGTGTGCCTGTGTGTGTCACAATAAGCATGGACAACAGAAAGAGGAGAAGAGAACTGTCTGAGGACTTGAGAACCAAAATTGTGGAAACATATCAACAATCTCAAGGTTACAAGTCCATCTCCAGAGATCTAGATTTGCCTTTGTCCACAGTGCGCAACATTTTCAAGATGTTTGCAACCCATGGCACTGTAGCTAATCTCTCTGGGCATAGACCAAAAAAATTTATGAAAGGTTGCAACGCAGGACAGTCCGGATGGTGGATAAGCAGCCTCAAACAAGTTCAAAAGAAATTCAAGCTATCCTGCAGGCTCAAGGAGCATCAGTGTCAGCGCAAACTATCCATTAACATTTAAATGAAATGAAACGCTATGGCAGGAGACCCAGGAGGACCCCACTGCTGACACAGCGACATAAAAAAGCAAGAATACAGTTTGCCAAAATGTACTTGAGTAAACCAAAATCCTTCTGGGAAAACATCTTGTGGACAGTAGAGACCAAGATAGAGCTGGAGAGTTCAAAAGTGGCCAGTAATGAGTCCAGATCTAAATCCCATTGAACACCTGTGGAGAGATCTTAAAATTGCTGTTGGGAAAAGGCACCCTTCCAATAAGAGAGACCTGGAGCAGTGTGCAAAGGAAGAGTGGTCCAAAATTCTGGGTGAGAGGTGGAAAAAGCTTATTGATGGTTATAGGAAGCGACTGATTTCAGTTATTTTTTCCAAAGGATGTGCAACCAAATATTTAAAGTTAAGGGTGCCAAGAATTTTGACCAGCCCATTTTTGGAGTTTTGTGTGACATTATGTCCAATTTTCTTTTTTTACTCCCCTGTTTTGTTCCAATACACACAAAGGGAATAAACATGTGTATAGCAAAACATGTGTTACTGCGATACTTGTCTGTGAGGGGTGCCAACAATTTCGGCCACGACTGTAATGCCGTGTACACACGATCATTTTTCGGCATGAAAAAACAACTTTAAAAAAAAATGTATTTTAAAATGATCGTGTGTAGGCTTCACATCATTTTTCGGGTTCTGAAAAACGACAATTTTTATTTTTTTAGAACATGCTGCATTTTTTAACGACGTTAAATTATGTTTCGAGTTGTAAAAAATTATCATGTGTGGGCTAAAACAATGTTAAAGACCTGCGCATGCTCAAAAGCAAGTTATGAGATGGGAGCGCTCGTTCTGGTAAAACTACCATTCGTAATGGAGTAAGCACATTCATCACGCTGTAACAGACAGAAAAACGTGAATCGTCTTTTACTAACAGGAAATCAGCTAAAGCAGCCCCAAGGGTGGCGTCATCCGCATGGAACTTCCCCTTTATAGTGCAGTCGTACGTGCTGTACATCACCACGCTTTGCTAGAGCATTTTTTTAAAACGATCGTGTGTGGGCAACGTCGTTTTAATGATAAAGTTGGAAAAAACTATGGCCCAGATTCAGATAGAATTAGATTATCGTAGAGTATCAGAAATACACTACGCCGCCGTTTTTTACCTGGCTCTACGTGGAATCCAGGTAGATTTTGTCCAGTAAACTACGGCGGCGTAGTGTATTTCTCCCGTTGCAATCCATCTACGCGAGTAGGGGGCGTGAAGCATTTAAAATAGGCACGTTCTCGCGGCGATCGAACTGCGCATGCTCCATTCGCAAATTTCCCGCCGTGCATTGCGCGAAATCAC
This sequence comes from Rana kukunoris, assembly GCA_029574335.1. Taxonomy (NCBI): domain Eukaryota; kingdom Metazoa; phylum Chordata; class Amphibia; order Anura; family Ranidae; genus Rana; species Rana kukunoris. The sequence goes on along the minus strand of CM056050.1, from coordinate 194,102,097 downwards.
GTCGTTACGTCATTTTTTCTTGAGTAGCGTCGTTTACGGAGATTCCTATTCCCGAACGAGTTACGTAAAAAAAAAAAAAATTAAATTCGACGCGGGAACGACGGCCATACTTAACATGTGCTGCGCACCGTTAGACCAGCAAAAAGCTGGTCTAACAGTACGTATAAAAAAATAGACGAAAGCGATTGCGAAGACCGCTCGTATCTTCGTGGATCGCCGTAAAAACTCATTTGCATATCCCGACGCATGAAAACGACGCGAACTCCTCCCAGCGGCCGCAAAAATATCGCAGCGTAGATCCGAAGGCTTTTGAAGACGTAAGCCTCTCGGATCGAAGCCCGAAGCCGCCGTATCATGGTTTGAGGATTCGAACTAGTGATACGGCGCGCAAAATTTGAAATTACTCCTGTCTAACACCAGTTAGACAGGCGTAATTGCTCTGTGAATCTGGGCCTATGTTTTTTCTACATGCTGAAAAACATAGTTTTTTTTTCATCCTGAAAAATTATTGTGTGTACCTTACAGAATAAGAACTTTATTAAAACAGTTTGAGACTATTTAGAAAAAAAAATGATATAATATACAACTTAGCATATACAGTAGAGGGGTCAGGGCTATGTAATGTACAACACCTCATACACAATGCAGGGGTCAGCCCTATATATCTAAAAATATTGCATATAGAATGCAGGTGTCTAGAGTATGTAATGTACAACAGAGCCTATAGAGTACAGTGGTCAGCAATATGTAATGTTAATGTACTACACAATGTATAGAGTGCAGCTGTCATCACTAAGTACTTTGCAACATAGCCTATACAGTGAAATACTCAGAGTTCAGGGGTTAGAACCATGCAAGTGGTTTTGAGTAGGAATCGTTCAGATTGAATGTGAGGCCCCGTACACACGACCGAGCTTCTCGGCAGAATCCAGCGAGAAGCTCGCTGGGATCCATATTCTGCCGAGAAGCTCGATCGTGTGTACGTTTTCGCCGAGCAAACTGTCGAGCTAGGCGTCGAGCCAAAATAGAGAGCAGGTTCTCTATTTCCTCGATGGGCCATCGGGACTAATGGCTCGACACCTTTTTCGACAGCCTGGTCGACGAACTCGACGGCCGGCCGAGAACCTCATCGGGCGGAACGATGAGTTTAGCCCAACGAGGTTCTCGGACGTGTGTACGCGGCCTGAGTTTGATTTGAACCCAGTCTCTTTGCAATTTAGTGAACCGCCAAGCAAACTGGACATGTTTGGTCAGTTTGCCCACATGAATCCCAGGGATATGTCATTTAGCAAGGGTAGCACTAACGCTTCCAAATTTACAGAAGCCTGGACAGCTGCTGTTTGTAAACAAACCATTGAGGCATCATGGGTGACATCATAATTGGTCAATGACAATACCAGCATCTAAGACTGGTTTGTTTACACACAGATACCAACTGGGGATTTCTCATTTATCAGCGGTAATGAGGTGGAGCGACATTATCGCTAAATCTACATTTCAAAACAATGGATTTATATTCTAATTGAAGGACATGTATTTTAATCAAAAGTGTTGAAGTCTTTTTTTTCTTTTAACTCTCCATGAAAATGTATGCCATGTCAAAAATATGGTCAATGATATTACCCAGGAACACCAGCCACTTAACTGTCATTTAGTGGCATTTTAATATTTACTTTGTTTGGACTAAAAGGGGGCTTCCAGATTTCCGCCCACCATAAATCCCTCACATCCTTTTGGGGACCAGATGTGGGAAAGCCCCAGATGTCCATGCCCCCCATCATTGGGACAGGACATCTTGCAAGGAAGGAGGCTGTCAAAGCAATCTGCCCAATGTTGAAAGGCATGTGGCTTGGTGTGATTCAGGAAGGGGGAAAAGCATGCTCTCTGCCCTCACATCTCTGTCCACCCAGGCACAATGCCTGGATAAGAATCATGTAGGAATTTTAAGGCCAACTCCAGTCACTTTTAAAAGACTACATCAGGCATCACCAAATGGCGGACCGCGGTCCAGACATGGACCGAATTACAGGCCTGTCCCTACCATGTCCACACCACTTAGCAGCCTGAGTATACCCCTCTCCTCCTGTTGCTGCAGCTGTTAAAAAATCACAGCATTGTAGAGGGTGGGAGGAATGGCAGGGTGGACTTCTCTTCTGTATGCACTTGCCTGTCACTGCCACTGCTGCTGTTAAAATCACAGCAGGAAAGAGGGTGGGACAAATGGCAGGATGGACTCCTCTTTTGAATGTAGTCTCCTGCTGCCATTGAACTGTGTGTATACACAAAGGTCTACAGGGGGAGAGGCAACTGCCCAACCTTTCATATTAACAAGCGGGTTACTCGCCTTTTAACAAGAAAGTTGGGCAGCTCCTTCCTTTAGTGCAGACCTTACGTGACTTTCGCCCTCCTCCCTCAGTTCAGTGGCAGGAATACGATTCCACCCTCTCAATCCGCCTGCCCTCTTTACTGCTATGAGGGCAGGCGAGTACATACATAAAAGGAGTCCAGGCTACCAACCCCCACCCACCCTCCACAATGCTGGGTTAAGGTAGGGGGAAGTCTTTGTGGGGGGGCTGTGATGTGAGAGAAAGGGACTGTGATATGGGAAGGGCTGTGAAGTGAGAGGAGGAGGTGTGAAATGGGGGGGGGGGGCTGTGAAATGGAGAGCTGTGATGTCAGACGGGGAGCTGTAATACAGGGGGGCTGTGATGTACGAGAAAGAAGCTGTGATATGGGGGGCTGTGATGTAAGGAGGGGGGCTGTGATATAAGAATAGAGGGCTGTGATGTGAGAAGGAGGAGCCATTGGTTCCTGCTGCTCTCAATCACAGACTGTGACGAAAGAGAGGGGGTAGGGCCAAACTGTGCTCTGTGTGTCAATGGACACACAGAGCCTGGCTCAGGATTGAGCCCCCATAAGTGTCCCCATAGCAAACGGCTTGCTATGCGGGCACTTGGAATGGGGTAGGAGCCAGGGAGCGCCAGCAGGGAACCCCAGAATAGGGAGGGTCGGGGCCACTCTGTGCAAAAACATTGCACAAAGCAAGTATGACAAGTTTGTTATTAAAAAACAAAACAAAAAAAACGTTGCAATCATTTTAAGCAATTTCTATCACACTTCTAAAAACATTTATGTACATGTGACAACCAGCTTCCTCCAGTGCCACGTTTGCCATCTGTGTAATAATACAAGGGAATATCAGGTTGTTTTTGTTAAAAGATTGTTGTCCTGGACCTCCCAAGCGGTGGTGGGCCAAGATTTTTTATCTACGCCTGTAATTTCTTACAGATGGCCAATTGTTTGATCCTACTGAAATCACAGGTAAATGGCGGGGACATCTCTTGTGTATGAAAACTTTTTTTCGTCTTCTGGACACATATTCTGTACCTCGTCTCTATCCATTATACAGAAGAAAAAATGTTTTTCTTTTTAACTTGAATTGCCATTTAAAGACATAAATGCTCTTTAGACTGGCACAAATTTAGCAAATCCCTTCAGCTTCTTGCCACATCTGTGATAGGACAATACAAGCCTGCTGTTACATAAACAATTTGTGAAATTACTTCTTAGTATAGCTTGATAGCTATAGTTAGGAATAATGTGAACTTGATAGCTATAGTCAAGAATCGTGTGAACAGTTGGCCTTATGAAAAAAATCTTATTTTTCTTTTATACTTTTTTGTTGATTTTTAGCTGAAATTTCTTCAATTCTGTATAGCACTACCCACATATGTGCTTCGTGATCTCTGTTCACTTCAATGGAAAGCCTTCAACAGACTGAGAGCCTGCGCACAGCCTTTTATTTGAAGTGCATGTCCTGGCATATGTTAATACATGCAATGTGTGTTAGCATATGTTCCAAACTGTTATTGCTGATAGTCATGAAACTGTCGCTTCAAACATTCATGCATCTACTGCCTAATAAATAATTCACATGGTCGTGTACTTAATATAAATACATATATACAAACACATTTATTTATTTATTGATAACACACTTGTAGGCAATGTAAAATAAAATGACGCATGCAATAACAAATGCAAGCCTTTGATGTAGAAATAAGTTAAATAATCATGAATACTCTTTAATCTTGTATTTCAATGTGATCATCCAGACTGTATCAGTATACTCCGACATGAAAGTTCATCTTGCTATACATGGGTTGAGATACATATACAGCACACATAGGGACATGGTTAATTAATTACAATCTGTGAAGTGCCCCTCCTATTAATAATCCCTAAGATCTAAAGGATAAGCTGATAGAGATCTAACAATCCAAGGTGTAGGAAATAGGATAAGTCAAACCCTGAAAAGCAGATCTTTGTTTAATCCCTTTTTCATCTTCCTGTCCGAGACTGACCAGGTGGCAGATTACAGAGACAAGGATCAGCTAGTTCCTTATTATACCTTTCTTCTTTCATATATTTATTTATTCTCAGTTTAGAGGCAAAACATGAAAAAGAAGAATCCACGTTTTATAATGCTGGTCTCCATGCAGCATTAATTGCCATGCTTAGTGTAAGCAAACAAGTAACACCGGGCACATAGTATTGGCCACAGAGACATGCATGCTAGAAAAGTACCCATTAGAATGCGCTCAACTTGAAGATCTTTTTTTAAATATAACCTGTAACAAAACCTTTCATTGTAAAGGCAGCAATAAAAGAAAAAAAAATAAGCAAAATGCTAATATCCTCTATTTCTGTGTTCAAACAGATGAATTTAACTTACTATTAGAGTTGAGCGAACACCTGGATGTTCGGGTTCGGCGGGTTCGGCGGAACTTCAGAAAAAAGTCAGGGTTCGGGACCCGAACTTGGCCCCCGAACCCAAACCCCATTGAAGTCAATGGGGACCCGGACTTTTGACTACTAACATGTCTCTAAAACACTAAGGGAAAGGGCTGGAGGGTTGCAAGTGGCAGACAAATGTCGGTAAGAGCATGGCAAGTACTCCATGGCAATATTCCTCCCAAAGATACGGGCGATGAGGCACTTTTCCTCCCACAGATACCAATGATGGTGTACTATTCCTCCCTATGACACCAATGATGTGACACTATTCCTCCCACTAACATAAATGATGGGACACTATTCCTCCCACTGATACCAATGATGGGACACTATTTCTCCATATGACACAAATGATGGGACACTATTCCTCCCACTGATACCAATGATGGGACACTATTTCTCCCACTGACACCAATGATGGGACAATGATGTACACCTATTTAGAAATAGGACAGATGCCTATATATTTCTATTTCCTACAAGCACAAACAGGAACCTTCCCCTAACCTATCTTGCAGAGTATCTCAGAGAAACATATGCAGTGCTGGTGATTCTGAAGCAGGAAAAGACAGTCTGACTCCTATCTAAATCTCTCCTTACAAATTCAATCGGGAACCTTTCCCTAACCTATCTTGCAGAGTATCTCAGAGTAAAATATGCAGTGCTGGTGATTCTGAAGCAGGACAGTCTGACTCCTATCTACATCTCTCCCTGAGAGCAGCAGCAGCCTTTCCCTAACCTAACTAAAGCAGAGTGCAGAGTAACAAGCTGCGATGTGTGCCTCTAGCTTATATAGAGGCTGGGTCACATGCTGGGTCACATGCTGCACTGGCCAATCACAGCCATGCCATTAGTAGGCATGGCTGTGATGGCTTCTAGGTCACACGAGTAAAACAAATGGCGATTGGCTGCCGTGCAGCGCGCCATTACATTGCCGAACTCCGAACCCGAACCCGAACTTTAAGCAAATTATTCGGGTTCGGGTCCAAAAAAAACAAAAGTTTGGTACGAACCCAAACTTTACAGTTCGGGTTCGCTCAACCCTACTTACTATACCTAACTATTTTGACTGCTGTTGCAAATTTGTGCATTATAGCTTCCCCATTACTGACTTATTATGTCTTGTCTTTGTCTCTATGTTTGGGTGACCATCTTGGTAGAGGAAAAATACTTTGCTATTCATGTTAGACTTAATGACTTAATGTTAGATCTAATTACATAACTAGTGGGGGAATACTCAAGAGGCAGAAAACAAGCACAGGTACACAGATTGAATGAGGCAGAAGCAGGTATATGTGTATAGTTCAGATTCCTCTCTATCAAGCGGCATAGTAGTGTAGAGGCGTATCTAGTGAAAATGGTGCTTATGGCAAGCACTGAAACTGCACCCGTGTCAAAACATTTGAAACCCATCTTTTAGATAACTTTAACAAAAAAAACAGCTAATTATAGATTGACACTGATGAGCTGCACTAATGGACACTGATAGGCAGCACTGATGAGCTGCACTGATAGGCAGCACTGATTGGCACTGATAGGCAGCACTGATTGGAACTGATTTGTGGCATTTATGGGCACTGATAAGGCAGCACTGATATTGATAGATGCCACTGATGAACTGCACAAATGGGCCCTAACTTCTGGAACTCTAGGTGCTGACCAAAGGAAGCCTACAATGCTCAACCAACTCAGCAGGAAAGCAGAAAGTCACACAATAATGATGTCAGGTCACGTACAACTTCATTAACCACTTGCTTACTGGGCACATAAACCCCCTTAGTTCCCAGGCGAAATTTCAGCTTCCGGTACCGTGTCGCTTTAACTGACATTTGCGCGGTCGTGCGACGTGGCTCCCAAACAAAATTGACGTCCTTTTTTCCCCACAAATAGAGCTTTCTGTTGGTGGTATTTGATCACCTCTGCGGTTTTTATTTTTTGCACTATAAACAAAAAAAGAGCGACAATTTAAAAAATATATATATTTTTTTTACTTGTTGCTATAATAAATATCCCATTTTAAAAAAAAAAAAACATTTTTTTTTCACAGTTAAGGCCTATACATACTTTTCGACGTATTTTTGTAAAAAAAAATCGCAATAAGCGACTGGTTTGCGCAAAAGTTATAGCGCCTACAAAATGGGGAACAGAATTATGATTTTTTTTATTATTTTTTTTTACTAGTAATGGCGGCGATCTGCGATTTTTATTGCGACTGCGATATTGCGGCGGACATATCGGACACTTTTGACACAAATTTGGGACCATTCACATTTATACCGCGATCAGTGCTATAAAAATGCATGAATTACTGTATAAATGTGACTGGCAGGGAAGGGGTTAACACTAGGGGGTGAGGAAGGGGTTAAATGTGTATCCTGGGTGTGTTCTAACTGTGTGGAGGAAGAGGGGTGACTGGGGGAGGTGACCGATGCTGTGTCCCTATGTACAAGAGACACAGATCGGTCTCCTCTCCTCTGACAGCACGTGGAGCTCTGTGTTTACATCGCGGCCGCCAGGTACATGCATCGGCTCTTCAGCGATGCGGCAGGACAGTGTTTACCCGTGGCGCTCCACCCAGTGGCGCGCGCGGGTAATGCACTAGAAATCACGTCCAAAGACGTCTAGTTGGCGCCTCAGGTCCGCGCTGTTGACGTATTTTGTCAAACCGGACATACTGTAGCACATTACAGCCCAACTTAGGACCACCTCTCTCTAAAGTTTTATTCTATTTGGGCTTGATCACAGAGATATATTTAGTGATGATAGTGTGGAGGTGCAGCACCATTCGTTAGCGGGGAAACATCACACAATGACTTTTCGTTATTGATGATGGGTATACCCCACTGGTTGATGTGATTGATGCTTGCGGCTTACATTGTGGGACACTACTAACATTAGGCAGGCCATTCATGATTCACTTTCTTTTGTTCAATCAGTAGGTTGAATGAAAGAAAATGAATCGATTCCCCCCATCCACAAATTTTATGTGGATGGGGCAATTCCTCCCATGAAGCTATTGTATTCTGACAGTAGGAAGGCTTCCCCACTATCAGAATATACTCATCAACACCACTAGCTCTAGCTGATGGCATTGATCAAGCAAAAACGTTCCAACATGCTGGTTGTACAGAACCGGATGAATTTTGATACATCTATGACCGGCTTTATTGTAATATAATTAAATTACTTTGCAAATTACTTTGCAAAGGTAATTACTTTTAACTCTTTATTAATAAGTAAAACCTTATGTAGCCCTGTACTAATTTCCCTGGAGGGCTTTGTAGATTTATTTAAGGACCCCCCCGACACACAAACACAAACTCGTACTTTTTTATGGCGGACTGGAAGTGGGGAAGAGGTGAGGACAAGGGGTTTGATTTACTAAAAGCAAGTGGACTATGTACTTTTGCAAGTGCAGTTGCTCCACAGCTTAGTAAATGATGGGAATCTCTGCTGACTTCTATCATCCAATCATGTGCAAGCAAAAAGTCATCTTTTTTTATTTTCCTTGCATTTACCTCATTTGCTTTGGAGCAACTGCACTTGTAAAGTGCACAGTGTATTTGTCTTTAGTAAATCTTGCAATTTACCCCCTTGTTAAAAATCATGTTGCCTAGTATGGTTCATAGGATGATGCACTCTTATGCCGCGTACACACGGTCGGAATTTCATACGTTCAATGTGAGCTTGTTGTTGGGAATTCCGACCGTGTGTATGCTCCATCAGACATTTGCTATCGGAATTTCCAACAAACAAGAAAAATTTGAGAGCTGGTTCTCAAATTTTCCGACAACAAAACTTGTCGAGAATTCCGAGCATGTGTACACAATTCCGACGCACAAAATTCCATGCATGCTCAGAATCAAGCAGAAGAGCCGCACTGGCTATTGAACTATTGAACTATTTTTGTCGGCTCGTCGTACGTATTGTACGTCACTGCGTTCTCGACGTTCGAAATTTCCGACAACATTTGTGTGACCGTGTGTATGCAAGACAAGTTTGAGCCAACATTCATCGGAAAAAAAATCCACGGTTTTGTTGTCGGAATGTCCGATCGTCTGTATGCGACATTACTGCCTTCCATTTTCTCACCACCTGGGCTGCATACCTGAATAAGGAAAAGGAAGAAAAGGGCGCACCAGCCTAGTGCATCATCCTTTGGATAGATTTTATGAAAAATGGATAAAAAGAAAACTACTCACAAACATAGGTGAATGGCTCGCAATGTAAATAGTTTCCACAAGTAGCAGCAAAATGTCAGAACTAGGGATGAGCTTCGCGTTCGAAACAAACATATTTACGGCTCGAACATTGTCCGTTCGATCGTTCGTTGGATTTCGAACAAAAACGATCATTCGCGGCAAATTCGAGTGAAACGAAACGACCATTTTTAAAACTTTTTTTCCATTGATACATGTTCCCTGGGGCAAGACCCGGGTTCTGAAAGACGTTTTCCAACAATAACTTGAAAATTGGTCTTTAAAATTATCGTTTTTGAATTTGAACGTTGGAGTCCCATACACTTCAATGGGGTTCTAAATATTTGTGCGAACGATCGGACTGTTCGACGGTTCTGGTGTGAACCGAACGCGGGGGTGTTCGGCTCATCCCTATTCAAGAACTAAATACACTCCAAATGATTATAGAGGAAAAGACAAGGGCTACTGCTAGCTGACACATTTCAAACGGTTACCCTCTTCCTCAGAGCCCAGCCAAATAACCTGAATAAGGGTCTGATATGAATTTAAGGGGAACCTCACAGAATTATTTTCAGTAAATGTCATTTTTAAAGAACTACATAGTTCCATAACTTTCCGTGCAGCTTTAAGGCATCCCCCAAGCATGTTTTTTAAATGAATTGTGTATTTTAAATGTTGCCCTCAAGCACCATGAAAAGACCCTGCTGAACAATATATTAAATATTATTTGCATTGGTACATCTTCAAAGCAGATAAACATTTACTTTCAATTGAGCCTCGTAAAAGGCAAGGAAAATAACAAGGCTCTCATAGACTTCAATAGGGTTTCGCTCTATGTTTGGGGTTCACAGACTTCCTATTGGGTTTGCCAAACCTCCGGCTGGCCCTTCTGTACTTTAGCTCAGTTCACTCTTTCATTTTCTTTGCATTCATTCAATGGTATAGCTGAGATCACTATTGGTGCCAGGGTAATAAACCCATGCACTTGTGGTGTTGTTTGGCTGCTAGAAATTGGATATATGGGATATATGGGATAAAGAAAATCATCGTTCTGCCACATCACAGCTCCATGGGAAGTTTTTATTCTCTATATCCAGTGTAAATCAAAAAAATGCCAGAAGTGATCCATCTTTTCATTAGCATCTGGTTACAAGAAGTTTTTTCCCAAGTGATATAATCCATGTTCTTTTTTTAGTGTATAAAAAGATAAAATCTAGTAAAATATTATTCTGAGTTAACCCACAGAACCCCAGTAATGACTGCTTGGCTGTTGGACTCTATAGGTCCTGAAGCATAATGTATTGCAGAGACTTTGGATTTTCCATAACATCGACCACCAACAAAAAGAAGCATTCTTCCTAACTAATCACCAATATAAGGGTCTATTCTTCCCAACACTAGGGATGAGCTTCGTATTCGAGTTGAACTCATGTTCGACTCGAACATCGTATGTTCGATCGTTCGTCGAAATATGAACAAAACGAGTCGTTCGCGCAAAATTCAAGTTACATTTTACAGACCATAATTCACTGCGGGTACAATATTTAAAGGAATTTTTCATTTTTTATTTATTTTTATTTAAGCATCAATAAAATCACTGCTCCAGAGCAGTGATTTTAATGATGCTTAAATAAAAAAAAAAGGAAAAATTGCTTTAAATATTGTACCTGCTGGGTAGTTTGCCTATAGTTTGCCTGTGAAAACGTCTTTGAGAACCCGGGTCTTGCCCGAGGGAACATGTATCAATGGAAAAAAAGTTTTAAAAACGGTTGTTTTTTCAGGAGTCCTGAAAAAAAAAACGGCCGCTTTTAAAACTTATTTTCCATTGATACATGTTACCTGGGGCAAGACCTGGGTTCTCAAAAGATGTTTTATGACAATAACTTGCATATTAGGCTTTAAAATTAGCACTTTTGAATTTGAACGTTCGAGTCCCATAGACGTCAATGGGGTTCTAAATGTTCGCGCGAACGTTCGGTCCGTTCGAAAGTTCTGGTGCGAACCGAACGGGGGGGGGGGGGGGTTTTGGCTCATCCCTACCCAACACTATTAAAATATGTGCGTGAATTCTGGTTTGACTCAGTCAAACCTATTTTGTTTTAAAATGTTTTAAATATTTTCTTAAAAAATGCACTGACTCATAAGTATTAAACCAAGAAAGAGGAGGTGGTGCATATTCGCTGTGGGTGCTTGATGACCTTGTCCCAGCACTGGGTTTAACAGCTAACAGAAATAGCTGGGAACAATATAATTAATAAAGAGTGCAGAACAGGCAGAGAACACAGGAAATGATACATCCACAAGAATTCTGGCATAATCAGTAGGTATTTTTTTTTCACTTATCAAACAGATATAACAATATGCTTTCAATGGTATATTTAACAGAGAAGTTCATTGTTAGGGTTTACATATCCTGTAACTATTGCCAGAACAAGGTCATCCGGTGCCCAAAGCAAAGATGCCAAAATGTGCCTTCCCTAGTTTATTACACATGAATCAGTATTTTTTCAAGACAAGAGAATATCAAACCTTTTTAATTAAAATAGGTTTAATTAGTTTAAAGTAGAATTCACTTACACATTGTAACAGTATAAAACGGAATCCCCCTTTATGTTTGTGGTAATTGTGGGGAAGAATTCCCACTTATGTTGGTGGTCAGTGTAAGGAATAATGCCCCCTTCATTGTAGCCAATAGTAGTAAAAATGTGTACAATCACCCTTTTTATATAACACATAGACAACAGAAGGCCTCAATGGGCCCCCGATGGGGAACCATGTATACACACCCCCTCTGGCTCTATCCATTCTATCTAGATAAAGGCGGTTTTCAGCTAGAGCTTAAAAATGGCCCCAAAAGGGAACCATTATAACCACATACCCTTGAGCTCTGCTCTCTCCACTGGCAAATCAAAGCAATGGAATATTGATTCTACAAATGCGCTACAGGCAAAAAGAGGCAAAATAAATGACAATACTGTACATGCATGTGAGGAGAAGAGTGAAAACACTACACTAGGGTCAGCTGCCCCTCCTGCATCTCCCTTCTCCTTCCTTCCTTCCTTCCTTTCTTGGCCCTGCCTGTAACCCTGTAAAATAAAAATGAAAATCCCTAAATTTTACCCACTTTCCAAACATTTGTCACAATTTCCTGATGGATAACAACTGGTTGAATGCACAATTTTGGATCAGCCTTTCTCAAACTGTTTATGCTCAAGGAACCTTCAAAAAAACTTTCAGTTCTTAAAAAAAAATAGATTTTTTTTTCTGATATAAATATCATGGGACATTGTTATCAGTGAGTTGTAGAAATAATGATAAATTAAAGCATTAATAATAACATTTATGCTAACTCTGGCAAATACATTGGTGATCAGTGAAAATTGTAGCACCATATATGACTGCTCAGCAAAAACACTTATAAGGGCTCATTAACCACTTGACCACTGGGCACTTAAACCCCCTTCCTAACCAGACCAATTTTCAACTTTCGGTGCTCTCACATTTTGAATGACAATTACTGAGACATACAATACTGTACCCATATGATTTTTTTGTCCTTTTTTTCACACAAATAGAGCTTTCTTTTGGTGGTATTTATTTACCTTTTTATTTTTTTATTTTTTGTGCTATTAAGGAAAAAAGACTGAAGATTCTGTAAAAAA